>ML815157.1:109968-126496 GCA_009831015.1 Picea engelmannii
ATAGTAGATTCTTCTTGAGCCCTGGAACATATAATACTTCATCAACATGAAGTCTAGCCCCAGATTCCAATTTGAAGGAGATAGAGCCTACTCCCTCTATCTTGTAACATTTTTCATCCCCAAGCTCGACCTGCTCTGCAAAATATTTTGTCTCGAAATCTGAGAGGATCTCCTTGTACCCATCATGTGCTTTGATGCACCACTGTCTACTAACCAAGTTTTCGGCCCAATGAAAACTAAACTGGATAAAGAAGAAACCAAATAATATTCTTTCCTATTTTCTTTCTCATTAGAAGGACTTTTCTGATTTCTTTTGGATTCATCATCCTCAACAGTTGAGGCATGATGTTTCCCTTTCCTAGGATATTTCTTTCTAAACCAACAATCTTTAGCAAAATGACCCAACTTATTACAACTAAAGCATTTAATCTTAGATGTATCAATATTCTTGCCTTTGAATGTACCTTTGATGTTTGGCTTCCATTGAGAGCCTTTCTGTAAAGTGCCTTTCTTCTTTCCCTTGAATCTTGATGCTAAAGCTGAGTGCTCTTCTTTCGTTGGCTCGCTCCTGGTAGCTGTGCAACTCTCCTCCTGGAGGCAATCATGCCATAACCTCTCAAACGTGGGCTGGATCTCTCTCCCACTTACACTGGATAAGAAGGTCTCCCATGAAGAAGGAAGATCGTAAAAAATGGCCTGCACTAAATCATCATCGTCCACTGTCACCCCTATGACCAAAAGATGATCTCTGATCTGAGCTATCCTGGAACAGAAAGATGCCACTGATTCACCTTTCTCCATCTTCAAATACTTAAGCTTGTGCTTAAGTGTCCTCTTCTGACTTGGAGCCTGTTTCTCATACAGATTCACCAAGGTTTCCATACAGTCCTTGACAGTCATCAACGAAGTCACTGCAGGCATTATACTGTCTTTGATTGAGTCAATGATGATTCGCTTGGCCTTTGCTTGAATCTTCTTGAAAATCGTTCTTCATGCATTATTCGTTGGTTCCTCCACCACTGTATTCACATATTGCTCAAGATCATGCTCTTGCAAGATATTTGTTATACGGAGCTTCCACACATTAAAGTTGGTAGCTCCTTCGAGCCTATCTTTGGCCCTAACTGAAATGGAGGATGCCATGGTCCTCACATTGGAAACTTAATCAAGTTCGCTTGGATCTATGTGTACCTGCTGCTGCATTTCAACATGTTTAACACACCCTAAGCTCTTATACCATGTTAAATTATGAGCTTGATTTCTTATGCGGATTAATTTTTTTATTTTCTTCAATACTTTGATTCCAGCTTAATACACTTCAACAATTTCAAATCATAATCGAATAGCAATAATTATGTAGATAAGTAAACATGCATATCAACAGCACATATACCCTGGGGAAACCCTGTACAGGGAGAAAACCCCCAACAAACAATATTCCTTTATTGCATTAATAATGTAAGATCTCTTACAAATATCCACCATGAATGTACTTCTCTCAAAGAGCTTGCCAAGATGACTCTGAACTGACAAAGACTTACAAGACCTTGCTGAAATACACCTTTGATATGCTGCCTCTTTATCACTGATGTGATCCTCTATTACTTCACCCTCAACCTGCATATGAAAACTCTGTTTCAAAATTGTGTTGCAAAACTGTGTTGAGGAGAGGGTTCGGCCTCTTCTTATATAGGCTGAAGAGGGGAAGAGGAGAAGCTTGAAATAGTAACTTGATTGCATGCATTAGTCATAACTCAACTTCATACTTTAGTTCGAACTTAGAACTAGACTTGAGATTGGTTACTACTCAGCATTACACTTTAGTTCAAACTTTAGAACTAGACTTGAGATTGGTTACAACTCGGCATTACACTTTAGTTCGAACTTAGGACTAGACTTGAGACTGACATGATTTAGTTCGAACTTAGAACTAGACTTAAGACTTTAGTTGCAACTCAACATTACACTTTAGTTCTAAAGTAGAACTAGACTCAAGACTTTAGTTGCAACTCAACATTACACTTTAGTTCTAAAATAGAACTAGACTCAAGACTTTAGTTGCAACTCAACATTACTAAAATAGAACTAGACTCAAGACTTTAGTTGCAACTCAACATTACACTTTAGTTCTAACATAGAACTAGACTCAAGACTTTAGTTACAACTCTTGAAAAGGCAATTCGAAATTCTCTTCATGGTGGATAATGTTTACACATGCCAACGCACTAGATCAATACAATTACATCATTTGCAATATTAGGAATATCGTTTGTTTCTATCTCATAGGAATTTTACATTCAACCTAACTTTTGCTAGATACCTTGACTTTTTCTCATGGTTCACAAGGTTTGACTAGGCTCATAGAGGTTGTATGTTCCCCTTGACCTTTTCACTAGTCTATCTATGCTCACAGAGGTTGTATGTTCCCCCTGACTTTTGTACTAGACTGTCTATGCTCATAGAGGTTGTACGTTCCCCCTGATTTTTGCATTAGACTCACATAACATCTCGTTCGTCCTGACTTTTGGTTTGACTCACAGAGGTTGTCCGTTCCCCCTGGCTTTTGCCAATACCTCACAAGACTGGTTGATTCACCAAATCTCCCTGGCTAGCCTCAGGGTGGCCCATATGGCCTCTCATAGGAGAATGACTGTCGATGCTGCCAAATTTAACAAAACAACAATGAGAAATGACTACCCGCCCGACACAAATATTACCACGCCTACAAGCTAATGGACAACATCCCCATCCTGACACAATGACCTCGACTGCCAGTTAACTAGAACCTCCATGGCGCGCAACCAAACGCATGAAGTCGTTCATCCCAAGCGCCAATAGTAAACTTACAACGATCAACAACACCCACACGGAAAGCACAGACCACGTCCAATTTATCCTTCGCCTCTATCCCTTAGGGTGCACAATGATCCCATCATCAGGTATCATGTCATCCCCAGGTGATAGGCACAACTATAACCCTGGCGCTACATAACCTATCTAGACCAAGGACTCTAGATGAATCCAACTCGCTAGGAGCCGAGTTACTGACAAGAGGACTACACCCACACCCCAAGCAACAGATCGACAAGACGCAAGATGACATCATTCGGAGAAAGCGTAAGCTAATACACGACTTCGCCAACAACCCAACCATTAATCAAGTCTGAATTAGTCAATAATTACTATCTAATTTAACATTAATTACAAATCTAATTAGCAAGTCTAAATTACAAATTAGTCAATAATTTACGATCTAATTTAACATTAAATACAAGTCTAAATCACAACTTAGATACAAGTCTAAATTACAAATTAAATACAAGTCTAAATAACAAATTAGATACAAGTCTAAATTATATTTAAATACAAGTCTAAATTGCAAATTAAATACAAGTCTAAATTACAAATTAAATACAATCTAATTTAGCAACTACCAATATATAACAATATTAACCATAATAATGTATAATGCTATAATTATAACATTATTCACAACATTAATTTCCAAAACGCTGCCAGCATTATTAACCGTATTAAATTTTAACAAGTTGTTTATTAAACATTTAAAACCGTTGAGTAATAACGAGCTGCCTATTAAACATTTAAAACTGTTGAGTAATGACAATGGCTACTGTCAACACTGTACGCAATTTCTGTAGATGACTAATTATACCAATCGTTGTCTATTAAATCCAAAATTGCTGACTACAATCACCCACGCACAGCCTAATAAATACAGGAATGCTGGCATAATGAGATAGCTGAATATTAAAACGAGATAGCGTTGTAAAAGGAAGGAAATCACTGTCATTTATTTCCTAGAAGGGCTGTCATCAAAAGTCATGGATGCGCGGTTATTTAATTAAGGTTACTGTGTCAACAAAATCGCAGGGAAGGCTATGTAGGCCCGAGGAGAAAGTAAAACAGAATGGCCAGGGCGAAATTAAAACGGAAGGGCAAACTCAATCCAGCATTGTAAAACTCGGGTGATTCAGTCATTCAACAAATTCGAAGTAAGACTCGGCCAATGCATCAGTAAGACTCAGTCCCAAGGCGTAAGTAAAACACAATAAAGGTAACGCAAGGTAAAATTTGTTGTCGGTGAAAAAAAAAATGAGATTTTTGTAATAAAATGTGCCAAGGTGGTCTAAATGAATGTCAGGGAGAACGCTCTTTAAAGCCACAAAAATCAAAAGGGGGAAGCTGGGTAATCACCCAGGAATATGTGTGTGAAGCATCACGATTTGGCTAAGGATTAGGGTGTAAAGGATCACAGAAAGGGTTGTAAGAAACATCACAGTTGATGGTGCAAAGATGTAATCATTAAGTACATATATGCTTAGGGTTCGCTGTCCATTCCTTTTTTTTTTAAACCGATAATACAAATCACTGCCATTGGTTATAAAATCGTTGAAAATACAAATGCTTACTCTTCAATTAACTGTGAATAAAAATTTCGCTAATTATAATAGTGAGTGCAAAATCGCTGCCAGATTAAACGGGTGTGCAAGCTGTGGTCTAACATTAAAAACTCCGAGGTTAGCATCTCAACGCTGGAATAAAAACACAGAGATCTCCATTAAAACACTGGGAAATGTCAATGCAAAGTTGCAGAGATTTTATCAACCAAGGCGTAGCGAATTTCCAAGGTGAAGCAATTAAAAGCACTGAGAAAAAGCGCAGAGATGATCCAACCAAAGGCGCAAGGATAAACCATTCCGAAACGAATAAATCAACGCAAGGATGCTCATTCTCAGAAACACAAAGTAAATTCGCCTTAAACCGTAATGAAATTGCAGAGGAAAAATTTCAGTCAAGTATTAAATTGCAGAGCGAAATTTTGCCAGTTTGTAAGGAATAAAATTTCAGAGTAAAAAGATAAAAGTAATTCGTCCATCAAGACGTAGGTAAAACGCAGGAGAAAAATGCAGTAATAAGAGTAATAGCATTTGACCATTACACAGTAATAAAAGAATCAAACGCAGTCTAGAGTGGCCCAAGGCAGAGTAAAAATTTGCCATCAAGCAATAAATCACAGAATTAATTAATCGCATCAAGGTGGAAGACAATCACTCAACCTGGAACAATCAACAGGGGTAGACGGCTGGGCGGAAACATCCTTCGCTCATCATCCACGCACAAAAAAACAGGGCATTAGGATCTATAGGTCTATTAACACCGAAGTGACGACCGTCGATCCGGCTCCTGGACGACTGCTCGGGCATGGACTGATGAACTAGGGATGAGGACAAAGTATAAAGCACTAACTCTTCACAATAAATCAATAAAACCAACAGGACAGTCATAGCATTTGGGGATCAATTGCCAAGGGAATCAATTCAAGCAACGAGCTTAAGGCTATGGTGAAATTAGGTTCTCGAATAAAATGCTAAGTAGAACACCTTCTTTACACAATCAAAAGTACAGAAATGGAAACGTAAGATCAATAGTAATCTACCATGAAAAATAAAAGCATGCATACTGTAGCCCAAGGTGACAGCTCCGAGTCGTTTTCCCGTTCGCTCCGTGCAACTCCCGCTTGTCGACCGATGAGACTTCACCGGTACCTCCTAGCCAATGCTAGGGGTACTCTTCTTACCCCTTAGCCCCCTGAGCCGCAAAGGGGCCACGCACACTAAACCAAAGAACAACTAGCTTCCAGCTCACCTCACAAGGCCGAGCTACCACTCCTCACTGAGCTGGGTATCCCAACTCCCACAAGATAAATCAATCAAGTCGAAAATTCTGCAGCGTAATGTTATGCGTAAAAGAAGAGATCCATCCTCCCCCTCCTCCCTCCTTTATTTAATGTTTCTAAGTCCTTTCTTTCCCAATTTCCCATTTAATTTATTGTTCAATAATTTAATTCAGAAAAATCCTCCTCGTACATGTGTCAGCCATTCCCTTTGTTGCACCATAAATTAATTTCATTAATTATTTAATTACTCCTATTTCCCTCACCCACCTAAAAGAATTCCTAGAATCTCTCCTAGGTGTCCCCATATTCCCTTACACATTTTAATGACTTACCCCCTTACTAATTTACTAGTTGAGTTCAATTTAGAAAGTTCTTAAAGACAAGATTCCTTGGTAAGTTAGTCATTCTTTTTTTTTTCTTTATGTTTCCCTTTCTCTTTATGTTTCCCCCTTTTTCCCTTAGTTTCCAATTCTTTTAAATTTCCCTCTTTCCCTTTTTATCTAAAACTCAAATTAGCAAGTGTAGACTTTCCCCCTTTTTCTTTTTAGTTAAAAATTTTAATTAGCACATGTAACAAATAATCAATTTTCTTTTAAAATTTTAATCCCTCAAAGTAATTTGATTTATTTTTTTATTATTATATATAAATTAATTGAATTGCTTACCCCCTTCTCGTCACATGTTTAATGATGATTATATATATATTTTACCACAAGTATCACTTAGAACTAGATTTTATTTCTTAGGCTGGGCGACATTTTATTAAGGGAAATTGTTTTTAAATCTTTTTTATCACATTATTTGTTCTAAGGCCATCTAGGTTTAATCACTTATCAGTTAACAACGCTGCATGCCCTTCAGGACGCACTAGGTGCTCCAAGGGTGCCACTCGCCTCAATCTGTTTCCCTTCCGCGACGTGCCCTTCAGGACGCACTACGTGATCCAAGGGTGCCACTCGCCTCTTGACTGACTTGGTAGACATAAAAAACACCTGGAGTCAATACTCCGTCAGGTGATCTTGTGGGAGACTAAGGGCTTCTAAGGAATAAGGCCCCTGCCTTATTGCGCGCCCCTTAGAATCATCGTGAGTGACTGTCGTAGTCTGCCCTCATGACATCGTGGGTCTTCTCAAACTAGGTAATCGTTAACCTACAGTTCGAGCCACGACGGGACTGCTAGTAGGCTGTGGCAGGGCTGTTGTCCACACCTCTGCCTCAATGTCTCTGGTAGTCGTGAGTGACCCCTCTACTCCACATGTGAGTCTGGTTGGCAAGCTATCGTCAGCCTGCATCATCAACGAATCATGTCATAAATAAAATCCATAATCATAACATCTAATCAAATACACATATGTCATATATACAACAATCAAACCCCAATAGTCCACTCCCTGACTTGATCCGGAGTCTAAGGGTTTCATTGATGATGCCTCTGCATCCTCGAGTTCCAAAATCCTGCACAGTCAGGAGAACTGAGTCAATAACGTCTGTCTATATCAATACAACAAAATAACATGTCATCATATCCATAATGCCTCATAATCATAATCAAATGCCTAATGGTATAATAGTCTAGATCACTTGCAAGAATGTGTTCTCAATGAATAAGTTCACTCAGTGCGGGCAAGAGCGGGATGTTACCTACACCCCCTCTTGGTCTAAACTTCGTCCCGAAGTTTCACAGTATATAAGTGCCGAAATAATATGTATCACAATGTCATAAGTCTATCGATCAAACAAAAATGGAAACTGCTGGCGCATATCATATGCGTCCTCCCAGGTCGCCGAGTGTGGACTATAGTTGTCCCACTGGACCTTGACATGATCTACTGTTTGATGTCGTTGTTGTCGAATGCGATGATCCAGGATGCGGATCGGCTCAGCCGTGAGCGCCCCCTCATCCAATACCTGCAAGGAACTCATGTCAATAATATGTGTAGGATCACTAATATAATTTCTCAAAACAGATATGTGAAAAACATTGTGCATATGCCTCAAAGAATCAGGCAAGGCTAGTCGATAGGCCACGGGCCCCTTCCTCTCCACAATCTCGAAGGGTCCCCCGAATCTAGGAGAAAGTTTAGCTCCCTTTCCAAACTTGATCGAACTTTTATGTGGTTTTACCCGCAAGAAGACTCGATCACCCACTTCGTAACTACGGTCGACACGGTGCGCATTGGCATAACTCTTTTGCCAATCCTGTGCTTCTTTGATCCTTTGTCTTATTGTTTGCATTTGATCTTCCATTTCTTGGATCGCTTTTGGTCCTGCCAGGACCCTATCCTCAAGCCGATCCCAACTCAAAGGCGTCTGACATGGTCGCCCATAAAGGAACTCGAAAGGCGCCATCTTAATGGTGCTTTGGTAACTGTTGTTATAAGCAAATTCTACCAGTGGCAAGAATTCTGCCCAACGCTTTTGTTGGTCCATCATGTACATGCGCAACATGTCTTCCAAGGTCTGGTATATTTGTTCGGTTTGCCTGTTAGTCTCCGGGTGATACGCAGTACTAAAGTTAAGTTGGGTTCCCAAGGCCTCTTGGAAACTAGTCCAAAATCATCCAGTAAACACCGATCCTCGATCGAATATAATCTTCTTAGGCACGCCATGCAACTTCACAATCTCACTGATGAAAACTCTAGCTATGTCAGGTGCCTGATAAGTCATACGCAAAGGAATAAAATGAGCACTCTTCGTCAGAGTTTCAACTACCACGAAAATCGAGTCATGTCTCCTTCTCATTAGTTGCAATCCAACAATGAAATCCATCGAAATGACCTCCCATTTCGATTCCGGAATAGCATGTGGCTGTAGTAATCCTGCTAGATGTCTATGTTCAACCTTTACCCGCTGACATTCTAGACACATGGCCACATAGTTATCTATGTCTGCCTTCATTCCCTTCCAGAAGAATAAGGGTTTAAGGTTCGCCCTCATCTTCATGACTCTTGGGTGAGGCACGTACACTGCTCTGTGAGCCTCGTTTAGGATCAAACTCCTCAACTCGTCGTTCGGTGGTACATAAATTTGATTTTTAAATCTCAGTAGTCCATCGTCGTCCAACGTAAATCCTTCAAATCTTGGTACCATCATTGTGTTTTGTTCGATAAAATCCTTGACCTCTTTGTACCAGTGATTGTCGCGCTGTAAAGTTAGAATCTTTTCACGTAGATTCGTCTAAAGAGGCAACACCGAAAAGATGCGAGGTCTCTGACTCAATGCATCTGCCACTCGGTTCACTGTTCCTTTTATTTAAGAAATCTTGAAATCATACTCACTAAGCAATTCCGACCAACGTCGTTGTTGCGCGTTCAGGTCGCTTTGCGTAAAGATGTGTTGTAGTCCATAGTGGTCCGTCTTTAGTTCAAATTTTCATCCAATAAGGTAGTGTCTCCAAACCTTCAAGACATATACATTGGCTAACAAATCCAAATCGTGCGTCGCATAGTTATCCTCATGCCTTCTCAGTTTCCTCGAGATGTTAGCGATCACTCGACCGTTTTGCGTCAAGACTCTGCCTAAGCCTTCCATGGATGTGTCAGTGCATATCAAGAAGTCCGCGTCCATGTTAGGGACCTTTAGTATGGGTGCCATTTTCAACAACTCCTTGAGCCTCCGAAATGCTTCTGCGCATTTCTTGGTCCAAACAAACTTCTTGTTCTTCTTCTGCAATTCCGTGATCGGATTTGCTCTCTTCGAAAATCCCTTGACGAACCATCGATAGTATCCTGCTAAACCCATGAAGCTACGCACTTCCGGGACATTCATCGGTGCAGGCCATTCCATAATATAGTCTCGACCTTTGCTAGATCCACGGCGATACCTTCACCGAAGATGACATGCCCTAAGTAGTGAATCTTCAATTGATAAAACGAGTATTTGGACAACTTCCCATACAATTTGTGCTCTCGTAGACACTGTAGTACCAAGCGCAAGTGCTCGTCTTTCTCCTCCATCGTCCGAGAGTAAATCAAAATATCGTCAATGAATACTTGGACGAACTTGTCCAAGTACTCGTGGAACACCTCGTTCATCAAACTCATAAATACCCCTGGGGCGTTTGTCAGTCCAAACGGTAAAACAATAAACTCGTAATGACCAAACCTCGTCTTAAAGGTGGTCTTAGGGACGTCATCCTCCTTGATCCGTAACTAGTGATACCCTGATCACAAATCGATCTTGGAAAACACCGTCGCACCCTTCAGCTGATCGAATAGATCATCAATCCTTGGCAATGGATATTGATTCTTGATCGTTGCCTTGTTCAATTGACGGTAGTCAATGCAGACTCTCCACGACCCATCCTTCTTTCGTATGAAGATAACAGGCGCACCCCATGGTGACACACTCGGACGTATAAGTCCCAGGTCCAACAACTCCTTCAGTTGCATTCTCAACTCCCGTAACTTTGGGGTCAACATCCGATAAGACGTTCTTGCTATCGGTTCAGTCCTCGGTTTCAGGTCTATGGTAAACTCCAATTCCCTCTCTGGCAGCATCGCAGGTAACTCCTTCGGGAAGACGTCCGCAAACTCTCTCACCACAGGAAGGTGTTCTAGACCTTTCGCTATTCCCTTCTCGTTTAATGCAATGATCCGGATTTTATGAGCAGAACGGAATGGATACAGATTATTACTAGATGCTTAACAGATAATAACAGAGATACAATAAAACTGGTTTTCTATTCAATAAGGAAATAAGCTGAAACTGTAAAATGCAGCGGGAAACAAGCTTGCTAGAATGGTGGCGGCTTATCTCTGAGAAGAGATGTGACGGCTGCACTCATTCGCAAGAAGATGATTACAATGAGGCTCTCAAAGATTTTTTACAATAAACAGGAGTTTCAAAAACCCTAAACATCCAAAAACCTAACCCTAGGAGATGAAGCGCCAAAAGTCATGTGGGCCCCGTTTGGGTAAGTCAGTACATCAACTTCCCGGGGTCGTAATGTTTGCATATGATCTCTGTTTTAGGCATATGATAGCCCATTGGAAAGATCTATCCGAGGACTACAACATTTTTCGCAACATACCCCAAAAAACGTCATTTAGGGCCTCAAAACGGCTCCGGAAGTTCAGGACCCGAAAAACTGTTAAAAATAGTAAATTATCAAAATTGCGAGAAAACTGTTTTGAGCCAGCTGGAAAAGGTGGGTGGCCACCGATATCCACCTGGATCAATCCTCTATCCTTAGGAAGCAATGGTCTCCATTGCATTGAGTTCCCCCATCAGATGAGGAAATTTCTGCTGAATTTGGCCCCGGGTGAGCCACTTGCCTTGGTGCAGGAGCTGCCCTGCTTTGATGAGTCGATAAAGCTAGATCCTTTGTTGTCGAGTGCCCTTGATCTGTGTGTCCACAATATGATCACTGGATGCCTGTTGTATGCAGTCGGGGTTGAGCTCTGTTGGTGTCAGCTGTTCTGCTACGTCTGAGGTGTCCAATAATGGTGGGAAATAAGGCCAAAGGAGGTCCACGTTGAACACTGGGTGCAGGCCAAGGAAAGGAGGAATGTTGAGCGCAAAAACATTATCCCCCATAGCCTTGGTGATGGTGTACGACCCATAACGGAGTGGGCGAATCTTTCGATGGGGTCCTATAAGACATTCTTTCTGCAAGTGCAACCAAACTTTGTCGCCCACCTGAAACTTATGTGAAACCTGATGTTGATCATGGCACTGCTTGTACTTGTCATTGGACTTCTGTAGGATATCCTGAACCTGTTGGTGGATGTGCTGGATCCTCTCAATGAACCAGGTGGCTTTGTCAGCCTCAGTTGGAGCAGGAGAGGAGTCGGTCGAGGTGACCGCAAGGGGAAGTGCAACATCTATGGGACCCAATGGTTGGAATTCCAACCCCACCTGAAAGGGGCTGTGCTCGGTTGAGCTATGCAGGGCTCAGTTGTAGCTATGCTGGACATAGGGAAGACTCTCATCCCATGTGTGAGGGTGCTTGGAATTATACATGCGCAGGATATGCATGATCATTCAATTTACAACCTCGGTTTGGCCATCTGTCTAGGGGTGGAAGGCCGTGGATTTGGTGAGCTTGGTGTCCAGCAGTGACCAGAGGCTCGACCAGAATGTGCTAAGAAATTGACTGTCTCGATCTGAGACAATGGTTTGTGGGATTCCAAAATGTACCCAGACCCGTTCAAAGAAGAGCTTGGCAGTGGCTTCTGTTGTGATGCTCTTCTTGCAAGCAACTAGAATCGCCATCTTAGAAAAGCGATCAACAACCACAAAAACTCAGTCATTTCCCCGCTTGGTGGACGGGAGGCCTGACATGTAGTCCATTGAGATGGATTCCCATGGCCTGTCAAGAGTAGGAAGAGGGGTGTACAGGCCCTGTTTCTTAGTGGTTGGTTTGGTAATAGCATAGGCAGTGCAAGACCTGATATAATTGTTGACCTCTTGTCGAAGTTTCGGCCAGTAGAAATGTTTTTTTAGCATTGCCACTGTCTTTTTGATGCTGAAGTGTCCTGCCACCCGGCTGTAGTGGGCTTCCCAGATCATCTTTGCTCACTCACTTGATGGAACACATATATGGCCCAGTCAACACAACAACCCATCCTGAAGATGGAATATATTGACAATTGCCTTTGCACCCAATATTGGGTAGGTGGTGGCGAAGTCAGGGTCTGTCTCATAGACTTGGGGCCATTCAGAGGTCTCATGGCCGCAGGAGTCTAGCACCGTGGTGAGTGCCGCGACTGGTGGTCTGCTGAGGCAATCAACGACGCGGTTGGTGCTTCCTATTTTATACTTGATGTTGAGGTGGAATTGCTGCAAGTATGTGGACCACTTTTGATGGCAATCATTTTGCAATTTTCCTTGTGTCTGCATGAACTGCAGTGGCTTATGATTAGTGTGGATGATTGTCTCCCTCCCAAGAATGTAATGTCTCCACTGGCGGCAAGCTTGCACAATGGAGTACATTTGTTTGTCGTAAGTAGGGTACTTACGAACATCTGATAGTGTCGCACTATTATAGGCCACGGGGTGGCCATGCTGCGTGAGAACGACACCCACACCATAGTCTAAAGCATCAGTCTCAATCTCAAAGGGTTGCTGCAGGTCTGGTAGTGAAAGTACTGGGGCTGAGCACAAGCGTTGCTTCAAATCATCGAATGCTTGTTGTTGGGGCCGACCCCATGCAAATTTCGCCTTACCACCACCCCTGGTTATTTGGGTGAGTGTCTATGCAATATGGGAGAATCCCAACACAAACCTGCGGTAGAAATTGGTAAGGCCCAAGAAGCTCCGAAGCTCAGTGAGTGTGGTTGGGGTTGGCCAGTCACGGATGACTTGGATCTTGGCTGGATCCACATGTACGTCATTTTGATCAATGATGTAGCCTAGGTAATGGACCCTGTCCATGCCGAAGGAGCATTTTTCCAAGTTGGCGTATAGCTTGTGCTGCCGCAGGGTGTGCAGAACCTGTTGAATATGCTGCAAGTGTTCGACCCAAGTCTTGCTGTAAATGAGAATGTTATCCAGATACACCACTACAAAAGTATTGGTGAATGGTCGCAGGATATCGTCCATCATCCTCATGAAAGTGGCTGGAGCATTTGTCAGACCAAAGGGCATGACCAACCATTCAAAAAGGCCTTCCTTTGACTTGAAGGCAGTCTTCCATACATCAGTCTGTTCTATCGGGACCTGGTGGTAGCCAGACTTCAGATCAATCTTACTAAAGTATTTGTCCCCCATGAGTTGATCAAGGAGGTCGTCAATTCGGGGAATCGGGTACCGGTTTCTGACTGTGATTTTATTCAGAGCTTGATAATCAATGCAAAGTCATCAGGTTCCATCTTTCTTCTGTACTAGCACGATTGGGCTCCCGCAAGGTGATGAGCTGGGATGGATGTGCCCCTTGTGGAACAATTCTTGGATCTTCCGCTTGATCTCCTCATTCTCTAACAGAGAGCGACGATAGACTGGCCCATTGGGCAGCGGTGCGCTGGGGGTCAGATCGATGGGCTGCTTGACCTGGCAGTGCAGAGGTACCCCGGTAGGGGAGGAGAAGATATCCGAGTATTCTTCCATGACCTTGTCTACTTGCTTCTGCTGTGTGGAGAGGTTGGCCACAGAGACCCTGGATGTGGCTGTGATTTTTCTCTCATTCTGAGAGCGAATCACGAAGAAGACAAACTTCCTCATCTGAGAGATGACCTTCCTACATTGCTTAGCAGAGATCAAGGAAATAGCACTAGGTGGGACAGCCTCGGGTATCCTGTACAATTTCCTGTTCAAAGTAATAATAACACTATGAGGCCTAGACTCATATACAACATGACGTTTCCATAAATAAGGTTGGCCCAAAAGAACATCGCAAACTTCGAGAGGAACAACATCACACAATACCTCGTCTTTGAAGGGCTTGATGCCGTACGACAATCGACACTGTTGGCTGACGCGGAGATCGCTTCCTTGGCGGAGCCATCCAATGGTGTAGGGTTGTGGGTGCAACGTTGTCGACAGGGCCAACCGCTTGACGACCTCTGCTGAGATGAGGTTCTTCTGGCTACCACTATCAATGATGAAGTGCAGCGGGGTGCCTTTTACCCACATATGTGAATGGAAGATGCGCTCTCCTTCTTTTGGCTCGTCTGCTTCACCATGCTGGAGCTTGGTGGTAGCAATGGTGGCACTGGGTTCCGCGTCAATGATCCGTCTTCCCCTTTTTGGTTCTGACTCAGACTCAGAACCCACATCTGATTCAGAGGCTTTCACTTCAGCCACCAGCGTCTGCTTGGAGCGGCAATCAACAGTGTTATGCCAAGGGATTTTATGGAAGTCGCACCACTTTTCGGTATCTTTCTTTGTCTTTCCGATGTCCTTTGCTTGCGGCTTGGACTGGTTGTTCTGATACTGTCCATCTTTGCTTTATCCTTTGTTCTGTGGGTTGGGGCCGCCCTTTCCTGGCTTTTGTTCTGAGGGGTTCCCTGACCCAAATTGTCGCGTCTTTTGTTTGAGATTCTGCTCGATTTTGATAGCATCTCGGTAGGCTGTGCCCAAGGATGAGATGTCTAGAAATTCCATTTCGGTCTGGATGTATTTATGTAGAGCACCGTGATACTTGAGCACCAGATGTCGCTCTGAATCTTTGATACCAGCTTGGTGTGCAAGGTATGGAAGATATTTGTGAAATCTGGCACTGCTTGGTCTATTTCTTGCCGCAGTGTGGTCCATTTGGTATACAAGTCGTCATAACTTCCGACAGGGTAGTATTGTTCCTTAATAGCATCCCTGAAGGATTCTTAGGTGGTCGTGACTGTAAATAATGAGGGTTCCTCTGTTTCCTTTTGTTCACAGAAAGTTTCCCACCAATCTTTGACATGGGGAACGACTTTGAGGAGTGCAAAAGTAATATTTTCTCTATTCAAAAAGTTATGGGCAGAAAAATATATTTCTAGTAGATTCAACCACTTGTCTACAACATTTGCGTCTATCTGACCTTCAAATATAGGAATATAGAATTTTATTTGTACCTTGAAGGGGGCGGTGCCTTCGCTCGAAGAAGATGCGTCGCCTGTTGGTAGTTGCCGAAGGATTTGTGCGAAATTATCCATCATCTCGTTCCTTTGTTGCCTGAGGGCTTCCTCAATCAACAGTTTGAAAGGATCTCCTGTCCCGTCATCTTTCTTTTCTCCTTCCATGAGAGGTCACTTGGGTGTGCGAGAGATTTTGTCCTCAAGAGAAACAAGCTCGAGACCTAACTCTTTGTACTCCGACCTCATTGGGGACATGCATTAAGATGACAAGGAGCAGACCTCTTTGATACCATTGATCCAGATTTTATGAGTAGAACGAAATGACTACAGATTATTACCATATGCTTAACACATAATAACAGAGATACAATAAAATTGGTTTTCTATTCAATAAGGAAATAAGTTGAAACAGTAAAATGCAGTGGAAAACAAGCTTGCTGGAATGGTGGCGGCTTATCTCTGAGAAGAGATGTGACGGCTGCGTTCATTCGCAAGAAGATGATTACAATGAGGCTCTCAAGGCCTTTTTACAATAAACAGGAGTTTCAAAAACCCTAAACATCCAAAAACCTAACCCTAGGAGATGAAGCGCCAAAAGTCATGTGGGCCCTATTTGGGTAAGTTAGTACATCAACTTCTCGGGGTTGTAACTTTTGCATACGATCTCCATTTTAGGCATATGATAGCCCATTGGAAATATCTATCCGAGGACTACAAAGTTGCAGTTTGCGATTGCAACATACCCCAAAAAACATCGTTTAGGGCCTCAAAACAGCTCCGGAAGTTCAGGACCCGAAAAACTGCTAAAAATAGTAAATTATCAAAATTGCGAGAAAGTTGTTTTGAGCCAGCTGGAAAAGGTGGGTGGCCACCGATATCCACTTGGATCACGCAAGAATCACATATAGCTTACATCCCTTGCGCATGCTATTCCGTAACTGTAAGGAAAAGATAAACCTCAAGGAAACTTCCTGGTTTCGACCTACAATCACGCGTCTCTGTCCCTCGTCATCGACCAAGATCAACTGTTTCGTCTTATAGTTGAGTATCGCCTCATGCGATTCCAACCAGTCCATACTGATCACGACGTCATAAGATCCTAAGATCGTGACGTACAGGTTGGCCCTGGTGACAAACTCTCCCAGGTTAAGGGTACAACCCGTAACCTTTCCTCCAACCTTCTGTTTGGCTCCTGTTATCCCCGATATCTAGGGATAACTAGGAGATCATGTCTCGAGGCCCACATGGTCCTAGACATGGAGTACCGAGAGCAGGAGCGACCTGAGCATGGTCCTGGAGGACCCATCTTCTTCTTCTCAGCCAGCTTTGTTCT
>ML815157.1:126596-149046 GCA_009831015.1 Picea engelmannii
ACCCTTGTAGCAAAATTTGTATATAGGTGACGTCATAGTCTTGATTTCTTGCTTATACCTAAAACGTTGTGACTATTTTCACCTATTTTGTTTGACATTGAGTTAATAATTGTATCACCAAGCTTATCTAACAAAACGTTTTTTCTCTTTGTCTCTCATTTTGACTCTTGAATCAAAGCTGACGTCATACCTGTAGAAGAAATATTATAGGTGACGCAACATTACATTGTATATGAGCTGATTTGACATGTTTATTGCATTGATGATATGATACATGGTTTAATTAATAACATTGAATGCTATTACCTCTCATGCCTTGTTGAAGAAGTGATACAAGTACTTATCTTTGTTTAGCAATCATTGACTTCGCCAACAATTGCATTTGATCATTGCTCATATATGTATATTTGAAAGATAGTCTTAAATGTTTATGAAGTACTAACCCACTGCAAGCACATTCTAGTTTTCTTTGTTTTGTCTCGCAAACAGGTGCATTATCAATGGTCTTATCTCCCAGACTATCTCTTCTTGGGCAGCAATCTGTGAAAGGGGTTTCCTTGACTTGGCCTTTACCTTTTAGCCTTTCTTTAACCCAGATTGCATTAGGGACGTCTCCCTTGGACTTTCCCTCCTAAATAGAAAGAGCTCCCCATCGAGGTGACAGTGGGTGGGGAAGCTCCTGTTACGCCGGTTTCAAGCCCTGACTCAAGCTCTTGGACCTCTCCTACAAACCGTGCGATAACAGCTCCCAAAGTCATCTCTACAAAGATAAAATCATCCTGTTCGACTGCCTTTACCTTAATCCTTTTTAGCGCTTCACCATAAATGAAACTCTCGGTAGCACTGGGGTCTATCAAAATACTAAGGCTCTGGTCAGTGAGGGTACCTGACGTCTCAAGCACAGTTGACTGGTGTTCTGCCTGGCAGTTATTCACCGTTGCATGAATCCGATGGGCCTTGCCCAAATCTCCCACGGTAGTGGGTCCGACTGATCCAGATGCTCTAGTCCTCTCCACTGGGCAGTCGCGTTGGTAGTGTGGCTCCCCACAAGTCCAACACCCCTTCTTCGGTCCAGTACTCCTGGTAGCCAAAGTAGAAGTTGACGACCCACTGGCCTAGAATCCTGGTCTGTTCTGTTGAACAGGCCTAAACTGTTGCTGCTGCGGTCAACACTGCTGTTGATGTTGTGGTCTCCGATAAGGTGTCTGTTGTTGAGGCGTTGGTCACTGAGGTGTAGTGAAAGTGGATCCTCTCTAGAAGCCATGATACCCTGGCGTCTTTCTAGCTGGTGTTTGATGTTGCTGCGCACCAGATGATGCCTGCCCTGCGGGTCTCGCAAGAGTCCTGCTCTGACCCCCGCTAATAAGATCCTCCTCTGCTATGAGGGCCTTCTGGACGACATCATGCAAGGTCTGAGGCATCGGAATCCTAACCTTTGCACGTATGCTGAGATTAAGGCCAAACAAGAACCTGTTGACCTTAAGTTTCTCAGTATTAAGGTGCAGAGCATATCGAAGCAACTCCATAAAACGGGCATCGTACTCGGACACTGTGCGATCGCCCTGTCGCAAGGCATTGAACTTGTTGAGATGACGCTCAATGAATTCCTCTGATAGGTACCTCTCTCGGAACAGTTCCTCGAACAGTTCCCATGACATGTCTTCAACGACCATGTTCAATTGTGGCAGGAGTGTCTTCCACCATAGAAGAGAGCTCCCCTTCAGTTGAAAGACCGCCATGCGGACCTTCATGTTGGAGGTATAGTCGCGAAGTGCAAAGCACATCGCCATGTTCTCCAACCATGCCTCGGCGGCTGCGCCGTCCGGGGCACCAAAGACCTCGGGGAATTTGACCTTCTCGAGTTCGCGGTGAATGCTACCAGTACCAACCGGAGCGCGCGATGGACCCTTAGGGGGTGCCGACGCCCTGGTTTCATCTCTGTCCAAATGGCTAATTAGTGCCTCAGACATGCGCTAAAAAGACCTCATCAACCCATCCACATCACCAACCACTATTTGCTCCTACCCGACAACCTGCTCGTCTCCCTGGGGGTTAGACCCCTCAGGCATGGATAATACTGGAGGCATCGTGCCTCCTCCCCTAGCACCCCGTCCTCTGCCACCGCGACGTCCTCTAACCATGATTACCTGCACGAATACAAGTCAACTTAATTAGCAACATAATAATCAAATATCATAACAACGAAAGCCGTAGTGTTCCCAAGTCGCGGGTTGAACCTTCTTTGATACCATATGTAACAACCCCATCGTTACGACTACAAGCGAAGCAGAAAGTGCAATTTTTTTTTTTTTAAAACAGGATGACAACAACGATTATAGCTAAACAACACATCTGACGGCGAGCACCATGCCCACAGAACAGGAAACAAACAACTATGACTCCATGCACTGGCACAAGAGAAACTGGGTGAAACATGCGTAAAACAACAAAGAGAAACGACTGCCCACCCGACACAAATATTACCACGCCTACAAGCTAAGGGACAACATCCCCATCCCGACACAATGGCCTCGACTGCCAGTTAACTAGAACCTCGATGGCGCGCAACCAAACGCATGAAGTCGTTCATCCCAAACGCCAATAGTAAAATTACAACGATCAACAACACCCACACGGAAAGCACAGACCCCGGCCAAGTTATCCTTCACCTCTATCCCTTAGGGCGCGCAATCATCCCCTCATCAGGAATCATGTTGTCCCCGGGTGATAGGCACAACTATAACCCCGATGCTACATAACATATCTGAACCAAGGACTCTAGATGAATCCAACTCGCTAGGAGATGAGTTACTGACAAGAGGACTACACTTACACCCCAAGCAACAGATCGACAAGACGCAAGATGACATCATTCGAAGAAAGCGCAAGCTAATATACGACTTCGCCAACAACCCAACCATTAATCAAGTCTGAATTAGTCAATAATTACTATCTAATTTAACATTAATTACAAATCTAATTAGCAAGTCTAAATTACAAATTAGTCAATAATTTACGATCTAATTTAACATTAAATACAAGTCTAAATTACAACTTAGATACAAGTCTAAATTACAAATTAAATACAAGTCTAAATTACAAATTAGATACAAGTCTAAATTACATTTAAATACAAGTCTAAATTGCAAATTAAATACAAGTCTAAATTACAAATTAAATACAATCTAATTTAGCAACTACCAATATATAACAATATTAACCATGATAATGTATAATGCTATAATTATAACATTATTCACAACATTAATTTCCAAAACCCTGTAAGCATTATTAACCGTATTAAAGTTTAACAAGCTGTCTATTAAACATTTAAAACTGTTGAGTAATAACGAACTGCCTATTAAACATTTAAAATTGTTGAGTAATGACAATGGCTACTCTCAACGTTTTATGCAATTTTTGTAACTGACTAATTATACCAATCGCTATCTATTAAATCCAAAATTGCTAACTAAAATCATCCACGCACAACATAATAAATACATGAATGCTGGCATAATGAGATAGCTGAATATTAAAATGAGATAGCGTTGTAAAAGGAAGGAAATCGCTGTCATTTATTCCCTGGAAGGGCTGCCAGCAAAAGTCATGGATGCTCGGTTATTTAATTAAGGTTACCGTGTCAACAGAATTGCAGGGAAGGCTATGAAGGCACGAGGCGAAAGTAAAACAGAATGGCCAGGGCAAAATTAAAACGGAAGGGCAAACTCAATCCAACATTGTAAAACTCGGGTGATTAAGTCATTCAACAAATTCGAAGTAAGACTCGGCCAATGCATCAATAAGACTCAGTCCCAAGGCGTAAGTAAAACACATTGAAGGTAACACAAGGTAAAATTTGTTGTCGGTGAAAAAACAAAACGATATTTCTGTAATAAAATGTGCCAAGGCAGTCTAAATGAATGCCAGGGAGAACGCTCTTTAAAGACACCAAAATCAAAAGGGGGAAGTTGGATAATCGCCCAGGAAGATGCGTGTGAAGCATCACGATTTGGCTAAGGATCAGGGTGTAAAGGATCATGGAAAGGGCTGTAATAAACATCACGATTGACGGTGCAAAGATGTAATCATTAAGTACAGATATGCTCAGGGTTCCCTGTCCATTCCTTTTTTTTTTATACCGATAATACAAATCGTTGCCACTGGTTATAAAATCGTTGAAAATACAAATGCTTACTCTTCAATTAATTGTGAATACAAATTTCGCTAATTCTAATAGTGAGTGAAAAATCGCTGCCAGATTAAAATTATTGTGTCAATTTTTTCTAAAGAAACCGCTGAGTTCAGTAAAAAATTGTTGGGTAATAGATGGGGTATTCAAAAGGAACAGGTGTGCAAGATGTGGTTTAACATTAAAAACGCTGAGGTTAGCATCTCAACGTTGGAATAAAAAACGCAGAGATCTCCATTAAAACACTGGGAAATGTCTATGCAAAGTTGGAGAGATTTTATCAACCAAGGCGCAGCGAAATTCCAAGGTGAAGCAATTAAAAGCGCAGAGATGATCCAACCAAAGGCGCAAGGATAAACCATTCTGAAACAAATCAATCAACGCAATTATGCTCATTCTCAGAAACGCAAGGTAAATTGGCCTTAAACCGTAATGAAATTACAGAGAAAAAATTCCAGTCTAGTATTAAATTGCAAAGCGAAATTTCGCCAGTTTGCAATGAATAAAATTTAAGAGTAAAAAGATAAAAGTAATTCGTCCATCAATATGTAGGTAAAACGCAGGAGAAAAATGTAGTAATAAGAGTAATAGCATTCGACCATTATATAGTAATGAAAGAATCAAACACAGTCCAGAGTGGCCCAAGGCAGAGTAAAAATTCGCCATCAAGCAATAAATCACATAATTAATTAATCACATCAAGGCGCAAGACAATCACTCAACCTGGAACAATCAACTGGGGTAGACGGCTGGGCGGAAACATCCTTCACTCATCATCCAGACACAAAAAAGCAGGGCATTAGGATCTATAGGTCTATTAACACCGAAGTGACGACTATCGGTCCAGCTCCTGGCTGACTGCTCAAGCGTGGACTGATGAACTAGGGGTGAGGACGAAGTATAAAGCACTAACTCTTCGCAATAAATCAATAAAACCAACAGGACAGTCACAACATCTGGGGATCGGTTTCCAAGGGAATCAATTCAAGCAGCGAGCTTAAAGCTATGGTGAAATTAGGTTCTCGAATAAAATTCTAAGTAGAACACCTTCTTTACACAATCAAAAGTACATAAATGGAAGCGTAAGATCAATAGTAATCTACCATGCAAAATAAAAGCATGCGTATCGTAGCCCAAGGTGACAGCTCCGAGTCGTTGTCCTGCGCGCTCCATGCAGCTCCCGCTTGCCGATCGATGAGACTTCATCGGTACCTCCCGATCAACGCTAGGGGTACTCTTTTTTCCCCTTAGCCCCCCGAGCCGCAAATGGTCCACGCACACTAAACCAAAGAACAACTAGCTCCCAGCTCGCCTTGCAAGGCCGAGCTACCACTCCTCACTGAGTTGGGTATCCCAACTCCCACAAGATAAGTCAATCAAGTCGAAAATTCTGCAACTTAACGTTACGCGTAAAAGAAGATATCCATCCTCCTCCTCCTCGCTCCTTTATATAGAGTTTCTAAGTCCTTTCTTTCCCAATTTCTCATATAATTTATTATTCATTAATTTAATTCAGAAAAATCCTCCCCGTACATGTGTCACCCATCCCCTTCGTTGCACCAGAAATTAATTTCATTAATTATTTAATTACTCCTATTTCCCTCACCCACCTAAAAGCATTCCTAGAATCGCTCCTAGGTGTCCCCATATTCCCTTACACATTTTAATGACTTACCCCCTTACTAATTTACTAGTTGAGTTCAATTTAGAAAGTTCTTAAAGGCAAGATTCCTTGGTAAGTTAGTCATTTTGCTTTTTCCTTATGTTTCCCTTTCTCTTTATGTTTCCCCCTTTTTCCCTTAGTTTCCAATTCTTTCAAATTTCCCTCTTTCCCTTTTTATCTAAAACTCAAATTAGCAAATGTAGACTTTACCCCTTTTTCCCCTTTTTCCTTTTAGTTAAAATTTTTAATTAGCACATGTAACAAACAATCAATTTTCTTTAAAAATTTTAATCCCTTAGAGTATTTTTTTTTTAATTCTTTTTATTATATATAAATTAATTGAATTGCTTACGCCCTTCTCGTCACATGTTTAATGATGATTATCAATATTATATATATATATATATTTTTTTTTACCACAAGTATCACTTAGACCTAGATTTTATTTCTTAGGCTGGGCGACATTTTATTAGGGGAAATTGTTTTTAAATCTTTCTTATCACATTATTCGTTCTAAGGCCATCTAGGTTTAATCACTTATTAGTTAACAATGCGTCGTGCCCTTCAGGACGCACTAGGTGCTCCAAGGGTGTCACTCGCCTCATTCTGTTTCCCTTGTGCGACATGGCCTTCAGGATGCACTACGCGCTCCAAGGGTGCCACTCGCCTCTTGACTGACTTGGTAGACATCAAAAACCCCTGGAGTCAATACTTCGTCAGGTGATCTTGTGGAAGACTAAGGGCCTCTAAGGAATAAGGCCCCTGCCTTATTGCGCACCCCTCAGAATCATTGTGAGCGACTGTTGCAGTCTGCCCTCACGACATCGTGGGTCTTCTCGAACTAGGTAATCGTTAACCTACAGTTCGAGCCACGACGGGAGTGCTAGTAGGCTGTGGCAGGGATGGTGTCCACACCTCTCCCTCAACGTCTCTAGTAGTCGTGTGTGACCCCTCTACTCCACATGTAAGTCTGGTCGACAAGCTATCGTCAGCCTGCATCATCAACGAATCATGTCAGAAATAAAATCCATAATCATAACATCTAATCAAATGCACACATGTCATATATACAACAATCAAACCCCAATATTCCATTCCCTGACTCAATCCAGAGTCCAAGGGTTTCCTCGATGCCTCTGCATCCTCGAGGTCCAAAATCCTGCACAGTCAGGAGAACCGAGTGAATAGCACCTGTCTATATCAATACAACAAAATAACATGTCATCATATCGATAATGCCTCATAATCATAATCAAATTCCAAATGGTATAATAATCCGGATCACTTGCAAGCAAGTGTGCTCAAAGAATAAGTTTTCTCAATGCAAACAAGAGTGGGATGTTACATCAAGCTATATATGAAGGTCGACCCCTCCTCTCAAAAAGGGGGGGAGATTGGGTAAAATATTGTTGATTGTAAGAGTTATATTGTATTCTTCATTTTCAAGATTGAATAATAAAAAGACTTTGGAGGTCCATTGGTGTTGATGCTATATGTGGATGCTTGAATCTTATTCTATGCTTGTGAGGTAATTTGTACCTTTTTTTTGCTTCAATTTTGTATATCTACTGCAAAGGCTTTGAAAGTATGCTGTCATACAGTAGAAAGAGGTAAATCTAATTAAGATTAGTCTCATTTATTTTCTTACAATTCATAAACTTTTATATTGCATGTTATTTTTTTTTGGCTAAACTAACATGCAAATCTGAGTTTTTGTTCTATGTAGGAAAGACCTTCCTAACAATGTTTGCAAGGTTGAAGTACATTTGTTTACAGGTTCTTCAAGCTTGGAGGATTGAATGGTTGTATCTTCAACCTTCATTTTTCCAAGATTATCAATGAATCAAGCTCCCTCTATTCTTGATTAAGGACCCCACAACCCATGTGTTCTTTCAATTCTTGAAAGAAAGACTTGCTTTTTTCTCCCTCTCATATTTTCAAAAAGTTATTTGGTTACTTCCTTTATGCAAGTATAAGAAGCTAGGCTTGAATTTAAAATTTTAACTTAGTTTCCTTTTACTTGCAAAATATCTAGGTCTAGGCATTCCTTTCATTTATCTAAAGCTATATCTACTTAAGAAAAGCTCCTTTATTCCAGTTTCATTTCTTCAATATTTAAAGGCTTGAAGGGGTATAATTGATTGAGCTTCACTTCTCTTATTTGGCAAAATTAAAGTGCTATCATTTGCTGTCCTAAAAGGCAGCCCATAAATCTAAAAAATACTGCAAATTTTATCATAAGTTTTACTTAGAATATTTTGCAAATTTTCCATTATAAATTAACATCTTTTTTGCAGAGACTTCCCAAATTTCGAATATTTGGATCCTCCGGGACCCCCGGAAGCAACCTCCCTTCATTCATAATAATTCCTGAAACTTGTAAGCTTGTATATCCTCTCTTATTAAGGATCTCAAGTATTCCCAAAAGGCATAAAATATTCCAAAAGGAAAGAGCATTTCAACCGAAATAAATAAAAGGGTGGGCTCCTGAAAGTGCCCATTGTCTCTCCCCATTAGGGGAACCGATGTTGTGGTGGTGTCTCTTTTCTGTTTCTTGCTTTAATTTTCTGCAAATTCACATAGTAAAGTAAAAGTAAAAAGTAGATACAATCTTAAAATAAAATTTCCCTTTTTGCAAGTTAATTTGTTCAGTTAACTCAGTTTCACTTTTTCTATTTTGTTGTAAAATTAATTCCCTCAGCTCCTTGAAAGAGGCTGGTCAGTGAGAACTTAGCTTAATTAGATAACATTTCAATTCTGCAATTTATTTTTGTTTTTGTCTAAAATAAACATTCTCCTCAGCTCCTGGTGCTTGTTCCCGACCCTTCTAGTTGCGATCTTTTCTCGACCTTCTGGAATTAAGTTTCAAACACGGTGGGCTGGTCAGTGCAGATTAGATTAACTAGGACAATGTTTAGGAGTTATTTCTGGTATGGAAACGTAAGAGAATTTGTGTAAGAAATACGGTGGGAACTTTGAGATCTAGGTTCTCCCTATCGGATCTCACACATTTTCTTGAGCTTGTGTGCAAAATCAGTGGGATATTCTCCATGTTGGATATTCGGCAAGCTCAACCTCCATCCTGAGAAATATCCTCTTGGAGGCCACATTTATATTAGTTTTATTTCCATGCAATAATAATCATATCTCACTAACTTACTCTAAAATTTTAAAGACGATTCTTAAAACACACGTTTCACTTAGTAGCCCACGATCTCTTTAAGGCACTGGTCATATCTGTTCATTTTTCTAAGAATCCGTTTGCTTTAAAATTTTCATTTTGCAAAGAAACTCTTTAGTTTCATTTGAAATATTTCTCATGCTTATGGTTATTTCACTTGCAGGCATCAATATCCTTTAAATTATCTCTTGTGCAAGTATATGTTATATTGAATATCTTTCTTATAAGCTTTTTACTCAAACAAATATATGAATAGAATACGATGCTAGTGTAGACTTATTATTGTTGTAATTGTCTTTACTAATAAAAACTCCTAGATTTAATTTCCTTCTTGTACTTAGATTAGCTTAAGCCATAGTATTTTGTTAGGGACTACCCCGCTTGGCTTCGCTAGGAGTTGGCCTAGACGAAGGAGTCGAGGATTAGGTGACAACACCTTGACTTGAGACTTGTCCCCAAGGACAGACATAGTGGATTGAAGATTTCTTCCACGTCACCCAGGTGTGTATAAAGGTGGTAACATTTTGGCGCCGTTGCCGGGGATAAATATTTCTATTCTCAGAATACGATTTTTGTTTTCCTTTTTTTTTTTGTTGCTTTGTTTGATGCTTCTTGTATTAAACTTGATCATCTGGCGACTCTACTTCAAAATAATTTGACAAAGTATTCTACAAGAAGGAAATCACATGTTTTCTTAGCTTCAACCTTGAACCTGAAAAGGTTTACAAGAGGAGGTTAGCCAAAATTTATTCTTGTAGGATCCTTGATAATCACGGGTCCTAGTCCATTTTTGACTTTCTTCCTTTTGTTCAATAATGTGATAATAAAATGGATGATTTTTATAACCCTATTGATTTTTCAGGAATAAATGGTTATCTTCATGAGCTTCCTGACACAGCTATTGAAAACTTGCCTGGTTTTTATAATGTTGATAATGCTAATTATCAAATCAAATCCTTTTGGTGGTGTATTAATAAGTGGTGTGATGCACATACTCATGAGGATGTTCTAATGAAATTGTTTGTCTTGTCTCTTTAGGAAGATGCATATGATTGGTTTCATGATTCGGTTGATTACAAGTTTAAAACCATACATGAGCTGATACATGCCTTTTCAGAGAGATGGGGAGATAGACACGAACACTGTTATTGGTTAGATGCTCTAGATTCCATTAAAAAGGAAGAAAATGAGACCATGAAGGAGTTTAACAAGCGCTTTAATGATTTGATCCATGATCTCTCAGATGACATTAGGCCTCCAAACGATGCAATCCTCATCTACTACATGGGAGTTTTCAGTGATGAAATATATTATCAGCTCAGAGACAAAGAGTCATCTTTCCTTGAGGAGGCTCAAGCCCAAGCCTGTAAAATTGAGTCAAACATGCAAACTTCAAGAAGATCTGGTTGACCTGACTTTACCATGGGCAATTCTTCAAAGATAGATAAACTAGAAAATAAAACAGTTTGCATAGAAAATAATGAGATTTTTATTGTCCCCTTGGAGGAATTAGGAGAAATGATCAATACTATGGAAGCCAACCATGCCAACCAACTAAGCATCATGCAAGATCACTTGATCCAAGAAGATAAATCAAGTATAAATACTTTTCGACCTTGGAAAAGTGACATATGGCAGAAGAATGATATTTTCCAAGATCAAAGGTTTCCAAGTTAGATGGAAATTACTAGTCTGGATAAGCACAAGGATCTTTCGTGTTATACAATATGCCAAGATTTCCATGAAAATCCCACTTGTTCTGGTTTCCAATAGTTGAATGAGGAAGAGCTCCCAGAGGCAAATAATGCAGTGTGGTCCGACTTCTTAGCACCCATTAAGGAAAATGCTTCAGCGGTTTCGACATCTACTCTTCAACCTTCAAATGAATTGATAAATACTCAGGATAAAATAAGAGAAAATTGCAGTCTATCAATTCCAAATCATTTCAAACAGTGACAAGCCTCCAACAACAACAATCAGGTTCTAAAAATTATCAAAATTTGACAAGACTTTAAAGAGGGTTGGAATAAAGAAGCACATTTTTGTCCAGGATGGTTTGACCCCAAGAAAAAACCCAAATTGATTAAAGTTGGAAAGGGGTCTTCAATAAGTCATTCTGGCCAGGGTCTCTTTAGGCAGAATCGGTCTTACTTTGTCCTTGGTAGGGCTAACCCAAATACATACTACCTCAGCCAGATGGGCAACTCTTCTAGTTTTTCTTCAGTGAAGTCATCTAATGCCTATGGGGGCATCTTTTGTATCATATTCTCCAACCCTTTTCCTTTGTACTTTATGATTCATACTTTCATTTCTTGTACATAATCCATTTGATGCATTTTCCTTGTATATATATGTATATTATTTTTGCAACTTATATTTATTGTTGGTCTTCATATGGATATGTTACTGATGAGGCGTTGGTGATGCAAGTCATTAGATTCTGGATTCTTGCATGCTCTCCTTTAATAAAAAGATCAAGCACACGTCCTCATGTGGAGCCAATGTTATCCACTGAGTTACACTAGCTGGATCTGTAGTTGAGCCGCCAAAGATTGAGCAATCACTTGCTCAAAATTCAGAGTTCAGAAGTTCAACCAACCTATTTGGCCAACTTTTTTTGCATTTCCATCCTCTGTGGGGGCATTGCAATAAATGAGATTAGCATGATGAAGTTGTAAAAGACTTGGCCACCCAAGACCTGAACACGAGTATGTACTCTATAGTGTTTTTTCACTTGTCAATTATTTATTTCCTGAGAAATTAGGCAATTTATAATTTCTAAGTTTTTTAACTCAAATCAGCTCCAAAGCTGGAGTATGTGCTGGTGGTTAGGCCTTGGCATGGAATTCCAATTTTTAGTGTCTATATGTTTATATTACCATACTAGGTCATCTTGGTTGATTCATATGGAAATTGCACTAAGTCCCCCTTAGGAGTTTTAGTGTTTTGAGACAATACATTTTTTCCCGTAAAACGAAATATTTTTGTATTTTAGTGATGTATTAAAAAAGTGGTACTAGGAGGGTATTATATACCTTGGGGGTATTCGTTTTTGGACTAAGAATACCCATTTTATCTAATTATCCACTTTGTCAGTGAAATTAGTGATTATCTATTCACTTAAAATTAATTTAACTCACTAAAAGGGTCATAAAAGACAAATAAAAGGAAAAATCAGCAAATCCTTAAATCAAGGAAACATGTCTGGGGCATGTTTTCCTTGTCTCTATAGTCTACTCAATTGGTGGCAAGTTGTCTCAAGTAAAAGACGGCTTAACTAGAGTGATTTGTCATTTAGTGGAGATCTCAAGGAAATAAAGTGCACCTTCCCCTTTACCACGCTTTTTCCCTTCACATGTGCACCCTTGTGATTTAGAAACAACACGCTTTTTCCTTGAGATGACTTGTGCACTTTTGTGCTTTGTAGACATCAAATATTTTACTTGAGTTAACTCGCCCTTGTGATGGGGAAACATCACACTTTTGCTTGAGTTAACTCGCCCTCACTCTTGGGAAGCTTCATGCCCTCTCAAGCTATATAAGAAGGTCGACCCCTCCTCTCTAAAAGGGGGGGAGATTGGGTAAAGAATTGTTGATTGTAAGAGTTATATTGCATTCTTCATTTTAAAGATTGAATAATAAAAAGACTTTGGAGGTCCATTGGTGTTAATGCTATATATGGATGCTTGAATCTTATGCTATGGTTGTGAGGTAATCTGTACCTTTTTTTTTGCTTCAATTTTGTATATCTTTTCCAAAGGCTTTGAAAGTATGTTGTCATACAATAGAATGAGGTAAATCTAATTAGATTAGTCTCATTTATTTTCTTACAATTCGTAAACTTTTATATTGCATGTTATATTTTTTTGGCTAAACTAACATGCAAATTTGAGTTTTTCTTCTATGTAGGAATGACCTTCTTAACAGTGTTTGCAAGGTTGAAGTACATTTGTTTAAAGGGTCTTCAAGCTTGGAGGATTGAATGGTTGTAGCTTCAACCTTCATTTGTCCAAGATTATCAATGAATCAAGCTCCCTCTATTCTTCATTGAGGACTCCACAACCCATGTGTTCTTTCAATTCTTGAAAGAACGACTTTCTTCCTTTCTCCCTCTCATATTTTCAAAAAGTTGTTTGGTTACTTCCTTTATGCAAGACTAAGAAGCTAGGCTTGAATTTAAAATTTTAACTTAGTTTCCTTTTACTTGCAAAATATCTAGATCTAGGCATTCCTTTCGTTTATCTAAAGCTAGATCTACTTAAGAAAAGCTCCTTTATTGCTAGCTTCCTTTCTTCAATATTTAAAGGCTTGAAGGGGTATAATTGATTGAGCTTCACTGAATCTCTTTTTTTGAAAAATTAAAGTGATATCATTTTCTTTCCTAAAAGCTAGTCCATAAATCTAAAAAAAATTGCAAGTTTTATCATAAGTTTTACTTAGAATATTTTGCAAATTTTCCACTGTAAATTAACATTTTTTTTGCAGAGACTTCTAGTGACTTTTTGGGCATCTTTGCCCCAACTAAGTTGTTGTTTATTCAGGTTTGAAGAACAGATAGGAGGAAGCTTGGCCCAAATTTTGAATATTTGGACCATCCGGGACCCTCGGAAGCAACTTCCCTTCATTCATAATAATTCATGAAACATGTAAGCTTGTAGATCCTCTCTTATTAAGGATCTCAAGTATTCCCAAAAGGCATAAAATCTTCCAAAAGGAAAGAGCATTGTAACCAAAATAAATAAAGGGGTGGGCTCCTGAAAGTTACCATTGTTTCTCCCCATCAGGGAACTGGTGTTGTGGTGGTGTCTCTTTTCTGTTTCTTGCTTTATTTTTCTGCAAATTCAAATAGTAAAGTAAAAGTAAAAAGTAAATACAATCTTAAAATCAAATTTCCCTTTTTGCAAGTTAATTTGTTCAGTTAATTTAGTTTCACTTTTTCAATTTTGTTGCAAAATTAACCAGTTCCCTTAGCTCCTCGAAAGAGGTTGGTCAATGAGAACTTAGCTTAATTAGATAACATTTCAATTCTGCAATTTATTTTTATTTTTGTTTAAAATAAACTTTCCCCTCAACTCCTGGTTCCTGTTCCCGACTCTTCTAGTTGTGATCTTGCCTCGACCTTTTGGAAGTAAGTTTCAAACACGTCGGGCTAGTCAGTGCGGATTAGATTAACTAGGACAATCGTTAGGATTTATTTCTTGTATGGAAACGTAAGAGAATTTGTGTAAGAAATTTGGTGGGAACTTTGAGATCTAGGTTCTCCCGGTCGGATCTCCCACATTTTCTTGAGCTTGTGTGCAAAATCAGAGGGATATTCTGCAAGCTCAACCTCCATTCTGAGAAATACCCTCTTGGAAGCCACATTTAGATTAGTTTTATTTTCATGCAATAACAATCATATCTCACTAACTTACTTTAAAATTTTAAAGAAAATTCTTAAAACACACGTTTCACTCAACAACCCATGATCTCCTCAAGGCACTGGTCATATCTGTTCATTTTTCTAAGAAGCCATTTACTTCAAAATTTTCATTTTGCAAAGCAACTCTTTATTTTCACTTGAAATATTTCTCATGCTTATGGTTATTTCACTTGCAGGCATCAATATCCTTTAAATTATCTCTTGTGCAAGTATATGTTATATTGAATATCTTTCTCATAAGATTTTTACTCAAACGAATGTATGATAGAATACGTTGCTAGTGTAGACTTATTATTGTTGTAATTGTCTTTACTAATAAAAAAATCCTAGATTTAATTTACTTCTTGTACTTAGATTAGCTTAAGCCATAGTATTTTATTAGGGACTACCCCCCTTGGCTTCTCTAGGAGTTGGCCTATATGGAGGAGTCGAGGATCAAGTGACAACACCTTGACTCGAGACTTGCCTCCAAGGACACACCGAGTGGATTGAAGATTTCTTCCACGTCACCTAGGTGTGTATAGAGGAAGCAATAGTTCCCACTTGTAAAGTGGTCGCTGACTTTAACACCATACTACAATTCAAAAAAAATGGGGGGCAATTGCTGTAACAAACCCCACCCCTAAGTACCTTTTTAAGGGATGAGCTATTAAATTTTATCTTTTTCTATCAACCTTAAATATTCTCTATCACAACTCCATCCTCTTTTGCTTGTCAAGATCTTTCCAACGATGGTAAATTCACTTAGAATTGATTTCTGGAACGAAAGCTATCCTTCCGAAGTTCTTGGGTTTACATAGGAAACATCTCTCTTACTGCCATGTGGCATCCACGTGACGTGTCATTGGCCATTCCCACCCCGGTCCTGACGTGGCACTAGCCTAGCCTACCATGGTGGAACTTCAGTCCATGTAGGCCTACAACGATCGTCGCTTGAACCTTCTTCCTATGCATTCTCACGGGTGGCGGACTCACAGACTCATAATTCTATAGCTTCCTTTTATTAGTCTGCATGAGAAGTCTATTTACTTGGTCATTTTTCATCTTCGCAGACTCATGGATGCATAATTCTATAAGCATCCTTTCATAGGTCCATCCGAGAAGTTTCGACACTTAGCCATTTTTCATCTTTGCGGGCTCGTGGATGCATAAATCTATAAGTACCCTTTCATAGGTCTGTCTGAGAAGTCTCGACACTTAGCCATTTTTCATCTTCGTGGACTCACGGGCTCGTGGATGCATAAATCTATAAGTATCCTTTCATAGGTTCATCCGAGAAGTCTCGACACCTAGCTATTTTTCATCTTCGCGGACTCGTGGACGTACAATTCTATACTCCTCTTCATAAGATTGTCTGAAAGTCTCAACACTTAATCATTTTTCCATCTACGCGGGCTCATAGACTCATGGAGCCATGAATGCATAATTCTTCCTTTCATAAGTCCGCCCTAAAAGTCTTAACACTTAGATTATTTTTCCCTCTACGCGGACTCACGGATTCACGAACTCATGAATGCATAATTCTTCCCATCATAAGTCCATCTGAAGGGTCTCAATAGTTAGCCACTTTTCAATCTACCCAGACTCATGGATTCGTGGACATACAATTTTGTACCACTCCTCCATAAGTCCATCTGAGAAGTATCAACACTTATATTATTTTGTGCGCTTTTCAGGTTCATGGGTTGGCGGACTCACAGACCCATTCATCTCACCTTCCCAACCCTTAAACTCGAGAGGGACCCACTCCCCATTACCTCGACCAATTACATGCCTCCATGTGGCTTCCTCATACACGTAGGATCGTGAAATTAACATAAAGTTATCATGATGTCATTCCTTCTCTCGTCAATGACTAAGGGTTTCCACGTCGATCAACGGTTGAGATCATAACCTTGATGTACTCCGATCAACGGTCGAGATCTTTCAAACTTTTGGTTAGATGTCCAAGGCTAAAATAGAGGTCTAAGACTTAGTTCACCCAAGGGCCTGTGCTATGGCCCACCGACCAAATACATGTTGCCATTTACAGGATAACACCTATCAACTTCTGGACACGTTGGTGTTCCAGGTCAGCATGGTACATCATGTTGACATTACCTCTCCCCCAAATATCTCTTAAACGAGATCACAAAGATCTATGACAGAGGTTAATTATGGGTTAACCCTTGATTAACAATCCATATTAACTCGGGTACATTCTCTACAAGCATGGTAACCTTCTCCAATAAAGGGTTCGGATCTATTTGCTCCGCCGATCCAACGACTATGATTCCTTCGAGCTCAAAACATGGTTTTTCATCGGATTCAAGACCTAGACAATTCACGGATTTTTCTTTGGGTTCTTTCCCTTACATTCAACTATTAACTTATGATCCTAGTTTCCATTTATAGATTGCTCGTCACAACGATGGATATATATATAATATATATATATATATATATATATATATATATATATATATAGCACGTGGGAATCATAAAATTAAGTTCATTCTTTTTATCTCAGAACGTAACAGAGTGCTTGTATTCAGTTGTGCAGGGCATGCACCGTTCTTGCCATCCTGTCGTCACTTAAATGCAGGAGTTTGAAAATACAATAAGCATCATCACTATAAATCAAGTACGTATATGTATAGCGCAAGTACAAGAATTCAATCATGCATTTCAATTCAATTACAAAGAGTCTATGAAATACTTATCTATTACAGTTGATAGCTTACCAACTGACTGTGGGTGTTCGCCTTTCCACCCAACCGTAGGCTCAGATGCATTCACTTTTAGCATTCTGGCCACCCCTGTGCCAAGCCATGATACCACTAGGGAATCTCTCTCAGGTTCTCAATAAGATTTGAAGGTTACTCTCCTTAACTCTACTCCTGGTAGATATTTTCCATACACCCACCTAGCCTAGGCCTCTTCGAGGTTTATCAGATGCCTTCCCAGCATCAAGCTCGTGGCACTCTTAGCTTAGGTTGGGTTTTCTGGGTCTTCTATGCTCCAGCTCCGAACTCTTCTATGGGTTCTCTGATCTCTTTATTGCATGCCCTTGTGCATTCCTTTCGAAAACTCTCTTCCTCCGAGGCTCAAACTCTTCTCTGCTTCCCTTCTCTCTCCCTGTGTGCTTTTTTCTTGCACACATGACTTAGGCAAGTTCTCGACCTGTCCTTCTATTTCTTCTGTCAGAAGGAAACTCGTGGGTCAATTCGGGGGACCTGTGGTGATCTTTCCTAATGTCCTCTAGCTGACTACTTCCCGTCCCTTCTGACAACCCTCCATACTTCCATTCGTTGGGGTGGTTGGTTGTTCAACTACCAACCCCTACTCATTAATTGACTTGTCTTGTTATCTGGGCTAAAGGAAAATAATATGAATGTTTCCAATTAATATTTACGCAAGGTGGCTTGGAGTCCTTTAACTTAATAGAACCTCCCCTCATTCCTCTAGTGATATCATGGCTAGTACTTTAAGGCTTCACCCATTAGTCAACTGTCGGCGTTTACAATTAAACACTAATACATGTACAATATTTTCAAGCCATTGCATGGCAATCATAATTTACGATTAATCACAGGCTGGGGGAAAAAGGGGTGTTACAATTGTGTTTGATATCCAATGCGTGAGAAAATGGAAGAACACATCTCAAATTGGGATCTCCAGTATATTAATCCAATTAAGGGGAAGTACACATGGAGCAATAAGTGAGTGAGACCTGAACACATCACGAACCACCTAGATCGTTTCCTCATCCATAGCATTTTTCCCTTCTCTCCCTTTCCATCTCCTCCAATATCATTCCTTTTGCTCACTCTGACCATAAACCCATCTCTCTCCCTCTCTTGATGCCCACTCAGAACTTTGGCCCCATCCCCTTCTGTTTCAACCCCCTTTGGCTCCACAATGAGGTTGTAGCCTCTCTTGTCAAGGATTCATGGAAAACAATTGTCCATGGCTCCCCTAATTTTGTCTGGGAAAGTAAAATTCGTGTTGTCAAACCAACTTTAAAATCTTGGGTTAAGACCTTTTTTACCCCTCCCTTCAAGGAAAGAGTCTCTAGAATTCAAGAACTTTAGTTCATCCAACAATTAATGGAAGATGAGGAGGTCACGAAAAGTACTTTGCGACTTGAAAGAGAGGCCTATCAAAATGTGCATTCTTCCTTCGGGAAGGAAGAAGAAGAATGGGGGCTAAAGTCTCGAAGCCTCTGGCTTGAATCAGATGAATTGAACACCTCCTTCTTCCATAAGAAGTCCAAATATAGACGCCATAAGAACGCAATTCAGAAAATACATTTGGAATCAGGGAAAGCAACAAATAATTTTGAACAGATCAAGGAGGTAGCGATATAGAATTATGGAAGACTTTACACTCAGGAGAGGGAGGAATGTGTAGAGATAAGAATTAAAACTATGCAGGAAAATATTCCAAAATGCATAGCAGAAGAAGAGAATTCAGCTTTGCTCAAAGAAATCGGCAAGGATGAAATCTCCCAAGCCATTTGGGGTCTTTGGTAGGACAAGGCCCTAGGACCAGACGACTTATCCATCCATTTCTTTAAAGTATTTTGGGAAACAATTAAACATGATTTGAAAATAATGTTAAATTATACTCTAGGAAAAAAAAGGTAGGTGGTTCTACAAACTCTACCTTCCTTTCCCTTATTCCTAAGGAAGTCAATCCTTCCAATTTTTCTCTATTTTGATCGATCTCTCTTTGCAACTTTGCTTACAAAGTTCTTACAAAAATCATTGCAAATATGCTCAAGCCTCGCCTCCCTAGGCTAATCTTTGACAACCAAGGAGGATTCATGGAAAATAGGCAAAATCATAGACAATATTATTCTAGTGCAAGAGACCATCTATTCAAGCCATATTAACAAAAAAAAAGGGATGGTCATTAAATTGGACATGGAAAATGCTTTTGACAGGGTAAGACATTCTTTCCTCTTTGCGGTCCTTGGGAAATTTGGGTTGTCAACAACTTTTATCGAGTGGATCCAAGCCTCTATAGGCTCCCCATGGATCAAGCCAATGATAAATGGAAGGCCGACCTAGTTCTTTTGATCCAGCAAGGTCTTGCGTCAGGGCTGCCCCCTATCTCTCTCCATATTCATCTTAATGACAAAATCCTTAAGCAGAAAATTGGAATATGAAATATGAATGGGGAGACTCCTAGGCCTACACCTGGAACGAGGAGTTAAGGGAATTAATCACTCACAATTTTCCAATGATACGCTTCTATTAGGGGATGCATCATCCACAATTGCTAAAATGTTTAGGAAGGTTCTGGATTGCTTCCTCCTAGCTTCAAGAGGGTAGATAAATAACACCAAAATCCAAATCTTCGAATGGAGCATCTCAAGGGAAATTCAATAGGCTATATCCAGGATTCTAGGATTTTCAATCACGGGTAACTGATCCTCCTTCAAATACTTGGGCATGCCGATCACTCTTAATTATCCCACCTACCAAGCTTGGAAAGAAGTTCTCAACAAAATGGCAAGTTGAATTCATAATTGGGGTGCTAGATGGCTCAACCCTGCAGGAAAAATCATCCTTATTAAGTCAGTTCTCTCCTCTCTAACAATTTTTCAATGTGCATCCCTTCTGGCTTCAAAAGGGGTTATCGATCAAATAACGAAAAACATCAGGTGCTCCCTGTGGGTATGGGGCAAATCAAATTCAATTTTTTTTATTATCTATTCAACTAATCTATGGTCTTCCAACCAATTGACAAAAGAGGATTGGCTATTAGGGATCCCTCCCTCATGAACGTCGCTTTGGGTGAAAAAATATTTTAGAGGTTAGTTTCTAGAGCATCTGAATGGTGGAAATGTACTCTTACTTCTAGATACTTCAATAGTTCCCCCTGAGCGTCTAGGTCCCTCAGTTCTAAAGATTTTTTACCTCCTAGTTGGCTATGCTCCATTTTATTCCCAATAAAATGATGATTGTTGTTGGGGCTCTTCTAGATATTTGGTCTATTATCTCCCATTCGTTGGGATAATTAAGGAGATAATGTCTCGAGGCCTCAGGTTGCAAACATGGACTACCAAGAGGCAAATGAGCAGGAAGGGGCCCCTATCATACCACACATCACCATTCGATTGATGGTAGCAACATCCACCATACCTTCCTAGCACACAAAGGACAATAGGTCTTGCTCCATGAGGTAACAAGTCTGGTAGTGTGGTAACTGCCATTTTAATATTTGAATCATTTGAACATGTTACAAAGGATCCTTTCATGATTTTGAAAACACCTACTTGGAAAGTATGCTTTTTTCCCTATTTCACCTTGGTAAGTGTCATGGTTTCCTAGTAAGTGGCCACCCTTAGGGAAAGGGTTGCTACTAGGCGGTCTCCTTGAAGGGTCATTGTACCATTCCAGCTCATACTTACAACCTTCCATCACTTCTTCCCCTTTGTCTCCCAACCTTTTAGGTTTTCAGGCTTATTGACCCAAGAAGGGTATGTACCTCATTTCATGGGAAGAAGGGGCCATTAGGCTTAGAGGTGCACTGGCAAAAAAATCATGCAATAAAGTCTCACCCTTGGATCCCGAGAGCAATGAAACGCTTCTTAAAAAGTAAGGGACCCATAAAATAAATAATTAATCAATTACTGAAACTTTCCAAGGTAGAACGTTTGTGGGCTATGCATTTCCTTTTTAGTGCCCCTTATTGTCTTCAACTTGGAAAGGAATTCAAACTAAGGTAGAGAGTATGTGGGCTATGCATTTCCTTTTTAGTGCCCCTTATTGTCTTCAACTTGGTGACACATGCAAAGTAAATGCCTAACAAAGGGCTTGGAAAAATATGCCTTAAAACAAAAAGAGGAAAAGGATGTGGCTAGCCCTCAACAGAGGCGCCCATAAATGAGACAATACGAGCCCTTGTATGTCATGAAACCCCATACCTATAATTCTAATCCCCTCCACCTCACATTCACTACATGACCTAGAAATATTTCTCCTTGGGGACATCCCCTACTTGAGGAATTGGTTCACCCAATAGGGCACTATGACACCCCTCCCATATCTAAATTTGGCAAATTTTATAAGGTCTTTAAGCATTTGTTTATTTTGAAAAGGATGGATTTGATGCACATGCTTGGGTGGTTCTTTTATTAGATATGGTTTACTTGGCATGATATTGTGACTTGTGGACCCTTGGAGGGCATACTTGTTTGTCTTTGTCGGACCTTGGCAGGTGAAAGTTTGATCATGAAGTCACAAGGTCACTTGGATCTTCATTTGGGGCATGAATACCACAGGTTGGATGATGCGCCCCCTTCTCTTTGGACACATGGATGATGAACGTTGCCTTTGGAGGCATGAGAGGACACCTTGGAGAAGGAGACTAGCCCTTCCCTTGCTCAACGTTTGGCCTTGGAGGCCCAAAACATCATCTCCTAGAGCATGGCGTCATACTTGGAGGGCTAGGGTTTGGCGATGTTGGATGGTTTGATGATGAGTTGGTACATCTAGATGAAGGGAGACCCTTGCACATGAAGACATGGCCTTTGGAGGCCCAACGTCTCCCTTAAGAACCTCAACGACTTGCTCATTATGCCAAAATGTCACCCCTGAAGGGAATGATTTCATCATTTAGGGCATTCTTCTTGTGTAAATATGAATTATAATTTGTAAAGGGGAAAATTGAGGAGGTCGGTCTCCCTAATTTGTGTTTTACCCTAAGTATGTGGAAAAATTGGCTTTACAAGGTCTTGCATAAATAAAGGCCTGGTCACTTTCATTTTAGAGATATCACACTTGAGAATTACATAAGTGTTGGTTGAAATTTTTGCCTTACTTGGGCAAATCGCATGTCTCTCTATTTTATGCTTTTGGATGCTAGTACTTGTCTTTTGGTGGAAGAAGCTAAGGCGCTATCTCATGGGTGACATGTTCTTGCTTGGTGGTGGATTAGTCTTGGTAGAGAAGGGTTTTTACTTGCTATCTATTGGAATTGGTAAGGGATTTTCCTCATATT
>ML815157.1:170347-189390 GCA_009831015.1 Picea engelmannii
GTTTGTTGAGAAGCTGGGAGCAATTATTGTAAAACTTCACAAGAAAAGGGCCGAATGCAAAAGCCAGATGGAAAAGCAATCTGTCCCATAGGCTATTTTTAGCCTCGTGGACGTTAAAAATACTTTCTTTCTTTCTTTCTCCTTCAGTCTCGTCGGGTTCCCACTCATGGAAGCCTCTACGCAACAATTAAAGATTTCCCTTGGCTCGCCCTTCAACACATTCAAACGTTTGTTGAGCAGTTGGTTTTCCTCTCATCACCTCTGGTTTTTGAGTATTATCCTCCCCTGTTCCAACACTTGGGATGCCTCTACCTTTTTCTGTACACAGTCTTCAATGTGGCACCAAATCTAGCCTCTCATCCATTGTTCATCCCGTGAGATGGAAAAATTGAAGGGGAAATTACGACTTCAACAACAGGAATTGTCTGCCTTGCACAAATCCAATGTACAATTGGAGAATTCAATCTAGGACAATGAGTAGAAAAGGGATAAGGAAATGGCAATTGTCTTGAGGAAAGTTAACATGGATACAGAACAAATCCGCTCTCACAGTAAGGCAATGCAAGGCCATACCCAACAACAAGCACATGCTCCTTCTATGGGTTCCCAGGCTTTGTGTGAAGTCAACTAGGATTAGCAATTTCAGCCACACTGCATCAAGAATGAATACCCTCAGATGGATGCAGACACCGTCCTGAAGCTCAATTAATTTATGGTTTCATGTTTTGCAAAATAGTTTTTTTGTTACACTCTTATGTCAGAGTATACACTTGGAAATATTAAATATTTTTTGTATATAATTACCAGACATAGAGCATATGAGGTTGATCTACTCTCATATTTTGTTGGAGGTTTCCTTGAAGCCTGAGAAGTTTTGTAAACATTGGTTGTTTCAACATTGTTGCAGTCCCCTTTTATAATATAATCCTAGTTGTCTTTGTTAAAACAAAAAAACATGTGTTGCTTTAGAGGATATCAAACAACATTATACTATTGTTATTGATGAAGTCCTAAATCCGTTGCTATTGTTTCACCCTTGTCTCAACATAGTTACCAACTTGATGAGAACCCTCCTGAGTTCTCTTCTTTTATAGGTCACATTTAGTCACTATTTTTACTTTCGTTTCAAAAAGTTGTGCCACTATTTGCACCCCTTTTTTTCCAAGTTAAAATTACCACCTTTTGCAACCATGGCCTTAACAATCTTGTAATGTTGCAAATAAAAGCCTTAAAATCAATCCCCAAATTGAAAAGTGGCGCCAATAAGACCACATGTTTTTATTTTGGGGTCTAAATTACAACTTCTTTAAAACCATAGCCTTAACAACTTGCACTATTGCAACCAAAACCTTAAAACAACCCCAGAATAAAAAAAACAATGATCTAAGTAACACCCCTCCCTTTTTTTTCGAGGTCAAAATTGTAACACTCTTGAAACCTATGGCCTTGATAATCGATACTCTTGCAACCAAAATCTTAAAATCAACCCCCAAATCAAAAAGAGGTGCTAATGGTAGCAACCCCCTTTTTTCTTCAAACTTGAAATTGCAACATTTTTTAAACTGTGGCCTTAACACAATATTGTATTGTTGCTGACAAGATCATAAAATTGGAAGTAAAAGCTCAAAAAAAGTGAAAAATAAATAAAAATTGAGAGAGAAAAAGAGAAAAATGGGAAGAAAACTCCAAAGTGAGGGAAAAAACACGGTGCCTTGGCCTCATTTTTTTTTTCAAAAAAATCTAAAATAACAAAAAAATATAATAAACTTAAAAAAAATACAATTTAAAATGCAATTAGAGAAAACTTAAAAAAAAACCAGTTTATAATTAAACTAAAAAATAAAAAAATTATAAAAAAATAACACATTGGATGGGGGGGGTTGGGGGCGATTATCCACCCCCCTTTCCCTACTATCCCTCCCACCTTCCTCCCCTTCAGCCACCCCTCCCTCCCCCTAAGCCACCACTTAAAGGAGCATCGAGGAGGTGGCATAATGGGGGGGTGGAGTGTGCTACCCCGTGGTCGTCCCTTTATACTACCTCTCATTTGAGTGGCAGGGAGATGGCATAATGGGGGGCAGAGTGGGCTCACCTCGCAATCGAGGTGCCCCTTGTAGGAGTTGCAGGTAGGGATGTGGCTAATGTGGGGGTCTTGCAAGCTCCCCCCATAGTTGCCCCTTAAAGGAGTGGCATGCCACTCCTTTGAAGGGAAATTGTTGGGAGAGGAGGGTGGGTGGGGATGATTGGGGAATGGGGGTGAAGGTGGTTGGGAATTACCTCCTGACCCAATGTGCTATGTTTTCTAAATCTTTTTGTTTTATTTTTTTTTCAAGTTGTTTTGTTTTTTGGAAAAAAGAAATGAGGGTAGGGCACTATTTTTTTCCCTTTTTTTAAACATTATGTTTATTTTCTTTTTTAATTTAAAACGTGTTTTAAAAAAATAAATTTTTATTTAAAAAAGGTGTTTTTTCCTTTTTTCTCTTTCTCCCTCTCCATTTTTATTTATTTTGTTTTATTTTATGATTTTGTTAACAATAGTATTGGGAGTTAAGGCCATGGTTTAAAAAATGTTGTAATTTCAAGCTTAAAGAAAAAATGAGATTGGTATTGGTAGTACATTTTTTCAACTCAGAGTTTGATTTTAAAATTTTGGTTACAAGGGTATGAGTTGTCAAGGTCATTAGTTTCAAAGGTGTTGCAATTTTGACCCCGATAAAAAAGGGGGGTGCTACTTGGAGAGCCACTTTTTGGTTTTGGGTTGATTTTAAGGTTTTGGTTCTGGGTTGATGTTACTTTTTAATCTATGGGTTGATTTTAAGGTTTTTGTTGGCAACATTACAAAATTGTTATGGCCATGATTATAAAAGGTGATAATTTTAACCCCCTAAAAAAAGTGTCACTCTTACCACAATTTTTCAAAACAAGTATTGATTTTGGTGTTTTTAACTCAAAAATATGAATTTTTAGAATTAGAATTTTGTTTTGAAATCACAGTTTTCATCAAATTGATAAATATGTTCCTCCTCAAAATCAATCACATATTCCTATTCAAAAATTCATTATATAGATTTTGTCAAACTAAACATTACTATTAATCCTAAAAAACTAATTTGACCATATTGTTCTCACAAACTAGTAATCATGTAATACACAATCTTTCTCATAACAGTGAGAGGAATGAAACTATGTTTGAAGATATACATCCCGAGAGTCTCGTGGTCCCGGTCCACTCAAAAGTGAAAGGTACCAAGTGATAAACCATCCTCCCCTCATCCTTCTAATTATCCAAAGATGGAAATATTTCCTTTATAATTTCGATGGAAAAAATTTACATCTCATATATAAAAACAACTTATTAATGATATTTTAAATTTGGTGGAAGGCGTGTCTTAAAGTGCTCCTATAATTATAATTAAAGACCTCATGAATTGAATATCCCGGAAAATTTTGAGATTTCCTTGTTATAAACTTTAATTTTATAATTATTTAATTAAAATTTTAACATAAAAATTTGTTAATTGTTTAATTAAAATTTTAAAATAAATTACTGTTAATTATTTAATTAAAATTTTAAAATAAATTGTTATTAATTATTTAATTAAAATTTTAAAATAAATTGTTATTAATTATTTAATTAAAAATTTATTTATTTTTAATTATTTAATTAGAACAAAATTTTTAAATTGAGAGTTTTTTTTTTAATATATAGATTTTGTATCATATAAATTAAAATTAAGAAAAAATTCGATGAAAATAAATTAGATATAATACAATTTTTGTACAGGAGGAAAAAGCCAAGTCAACCAAATTTTATTGTCATAATGTAAAACAAGTTAAGAGCAAAGCAAAATAATGGTAGATTAGTACATTGGAATTATTTTTTCTATATAAAAGTAAATGATTGAAGTTATTTATATGATTTTCTTATTGGCAACATGTTTTGAACGTGGATTAGTGTTCACTGGAATTGTTATTTAAATCTTCAAATTACAAGTTTTGATTAGTGTGAGGAGACAATTTTTTCCAACTTAGATGAGTCAAACTCAACATTGACCAAGTTTGACTTTTTCAATGTGAATTTGACCCATCCAAATCTAGAGTTTATCTTTAAAACCCCTTTTCGATGTGATTTCAGTATTTTTTCAACTTGTTTCAGCTGTTTTTGGTTTTTATTTTTAATATGACATACTTATTCATTTATGAAATTTTGGACATCTATTGGTATGGATATTGTACATTGGATGTATTGGTATTGGTATGGGTATTGTACATTGGATGGATATGTTTTATTGAATATTAATGATTTTTTTTTATTCTATATATATATTTTCATGCTGGTTAGTTTTTCTTGATTCTATTTAAATTTTTTATTTTTTTATTTGACTAAGTTTTTACTAATTCCAAATCTAATAGTTATGGATAAATGATTCAATTGTTCAATTAATTCCAAATCTAATAATTATAAATAAATGATTCAACTAATTCCAAATCTAATAGTTATGATAAATGATTTAATTGTTCTACAAATTCCAAATCTAATAGTTATAGATAAATGATTCAATTTTGAATTAAACCCTAACAAAAATCTAATGACTAGTTTTACAGCTTAGCCTGTAAGAAAAGAGTGAGGGCTGAACTATATAATGAATAAAAAGGGTGAATGCTGAACTATATAATGAATTTCTATAGTTTCCTGATAAACAAGTGGGAGAGAGATCCATGCTTCCTACTTTGTAGTTTGTGATAAACAAGTGGGAGAGAGATCCATGCTTCCTACTTTGGTAGTTTGTAAACAAGCTGCAACCTAAAGCTTAGCTTGATATGATAATGTTTGGCTGATTGATGCATGCTTGCCTGTCCAAATATATAGTCTCAACTTCTGCTGTAAATTTTTACATATGCTGGGTTTTGTATTTCATGACTTTGCAGTGCAATTCTTCAGACCCACGATCATGTGATTCTGGTTGGGCTTATGACAAGTACTTATGAATATGCAATGTATATAGTCTCAACTTCTGCTGTAAATTTTTACATATGCTGGGTTTTGTATTTCATGACTTTGCAGTGCAATTCTTCAGATCCACGATCATGTGATTCTGGTTGGGCTTATGACAAGTACTTATGAATATGCAATGTTTATGGTGGATTGGAGAAGGAACTATCCATATACTTGAAAAGGACAAGAACAACATTGTGGCGCATGTTTTCAATCTCAACGTTGTTTCTGTTGATGAATGTTTATGGTGGATTGGAGAAGGAACTATCCATATACTTGAAAAGGACAAGAACAACATTGTGGCGCATGTTTTCAATCTCAACGTTGTTTCTGTTGATGAAGATCAAATTGTTGCAAATTTGGTGAAGAATGGACCCTATATCAGGTACTCTATAATCCTCATCTATTTCATTGTCAGTTTCTGAAAGCAAAATATTGCAAAATACTGGTACAATTTAGTGATTGTCTTCCACTGCCATTGAAAAAAGACATATCTACATAAAGCGAAAATTTTAGATTTATTTTACCTCAATCCAAGAGATTCCATTTGGATTTCTTAATAAGTCGATTGGCATGATATGGTGATTTACTTCTCGAAGTTTATACGCTTGTGGCTGCATAAAACTGCAATATAGAATCCAGTCTCTGATATGACCAGTCCCTAGTAATCATTCTAGAGTTTAATCAAAATCCAACGTTGGCATTTGATGTACTCTCTATTGTGTGATATCTTGAGCTTTGTGGATATTATTTTAGATGGTATGGTTTTCCTTGAATATGTGTAATGAATCGATCTATTGAATTATTCTAAATGACATGATTTTCCTTTGAATATATGTAATGAATTGACCTATATTAATGAATAGAAACTAGTAATAATTATCCCACTATTAATTAACAACCAAATTATGATAAGTTTTCCCACTATATAAAAAATACAGTATAAAAAATCTTAAAAAACTCTGAATGTATAAAACCAAATTATGATAAATTTTCCCACTATATTAAAAAAAACAGTATAAAAAATCTTAAAAAACTCTGGATGTATGGGCTTCTCTAGTGGAGTTCAAGACTCAGCGCTGACTTCAGAGGCACAGAGGGATTCATTGTAAAGAAGGCCCCGAAACCGCATGCTTCAGCTCTGTCCGGATAGGATAGGAAGAAACATTGACAAATGGATGAATCGGGCCCGATCTGTTGTTTTAACGGGCTATGGCTATCAACGGATGTGCTCTTGGATTGGATCCAGGTCAGCAGGGGAGAGCACCGTGGACTGCGGTTTTGTGAAAAAGGGTTTTCCCTTGTCTTGTTTTAGTCCAACGGCAGAAGATTTTAAGAAGAGGCCTCTAGGGAAGAGCAGGTTCTTACTTGTTCCCTGGACGTCTGCTTTCAACTCCAGAAGGGCGGTATTGAGTACTTTCCTCGACTTCCATAGGACGAGGCTCTCAACTTGGCTATGTATTTTTGGGATGAATAAATATTAGCGCAAACAGGGAACAACCTGTAAGACATTATCTATTACGATGGAAGCAAAGAAGAGGACAAGTTCTTCTCGTTTGCACAACTATGTGTTAAAATAGATCTGAGTAGAGAAATTCTAACGTTGGAATGCGAAGGAACCCAGTGAAACCAACAAGTAAATCACTGCAGAATGTGTTGTGAGACGGGCCATTTCATGGCAGTCTATCCAAGCAGAAACATCCAGATCTCTTCCCAAAACAGCATAGAGAAAGGTCAGCCAATCGGTAGGAGAACATCTAACCACCTCCGGATGGGTTTCAAATCAGGAAAAGAAAAAGGAGAAGACCAAGACAGCGTGGAAAGGAGATCACCTCTTCCATAGCTCAGGGCTTCGATCAAGGCCAAGCATCCCAGAGGCAACATTTTCCCTTGCGGAAAGAGAGTTTGGATTATAGGTTGACTCTATTGATATAGAAAACCCAATGGTCGCTTGTAGCCCGAGCGGTGGAAGCTTCATCCTTCGGCATTGCTTTGCAAAAAGTTGATTCAATTGCAAAGATGTCAAGGTCACTCCAATGTTTACTTGAGTATTGGTTTGGGTTTGTTAGATTTAGTTGGTTAGTATTGATTTGGGCTTGTTAGATTTAGTTGATTGTGAGAGATTTTTTTAACTATTAAATCTTAGGTAGTTGAAATATTTACTGAATTTTAATTGAATAATAAAATATATTTATAATAACATTTTTTTATATATACAATATAACTACTCTCCGAATTTCTGAGTTGGTATAAGACCTAGTCTTGGCTTAACTCCCTCAAGGGACAGTGAAAAAGATGTGATTGCCAATCTATTGTTAGTATTGTTAGTATAGGAGAGTAGATTAGCTTGGATTGTGTGAGAGTACATAGTTTCTTTGAATGATTGCTATTGCGTGAGTTTTCTGTGTGCAAGTTCTTTTGTTTTTTAACCAGATTGGATTTACGTTGGTGTAGTAATTCTGGAAGCCCGTGGAAGAGCAGTCGATGTTTTTATGTTTTGCCTCCGAAGAGAGAGAAAAGTAGAGCCACCATTAGAGAAGGGGCCGCGTTCTGTAGGGAGGAGCCTGCGCAGGGAAGCCCGCTAATGAGCCGGAGGTGGGATTTCTTGTGGATGCGGCGCCTGCCAGAGATCACTAGTATTGTTGCAAGCGAGGAGGACACTACCATGCAGAGAGAACCGAATATATCTAAGAATTGATCTCATTGGTTGCATAGAGTTTCACAGATCGAGGGCAACGATGATGCAGATTCCCAGTTCTAGTCTTTCACCGTTGAGGAGGAGGGGACTGTAATTGATTTCGTTTTCCTTGTAATAAGTGAAGGATAATGGAATTGGTGAGTATTCCCGTGTCTATGATCTCTTCTCCTCTGTGCAGGTGGCGGAAACATATTTTGTCAAATCTGCCACGGATAAGTCGTGTGCTAGTAAGAGAACGTCGAGCATGAATTGGCAGTAGAATTGGGCCTCTTGTTGGGCATCTCCATCGTAACTACAATGAAACTCGTGGTGTTGCATTCTTTCAAGGAAAAAGGGGCAACTATATTAATAACAAATTGCTAAATGGATTTGTGTGGAATTCATTGCTTTATTGGGTGTGCAGAGTGTGAAAACTTTGAATCGTTTGTGATTTTTTTTTTTGATAAAGAACCTCTTATAGAATATATGACTGGTTTGATTATATCTATAGTGTGTTATAAGTTGTTATAAGTTGGTGGTTCTTGTTGTACTTAGGTGTTCTAAGAATAACAATTATCGGTTATCTTTGTGTGTTTGTCAGTATCTAGACTATTTTTCAAAGTATGTCAAGAATCGTCCATCACTACACATACATCATTGATGGTTAGAAGCAATTGTATCATCAATGGATGAAGTGAGTTCAGAAGTGGATATAAATGTTGATGAAGAACAGACCAGATAAAGATCAGAGTCCAAAAATACTTTTATGTGATTTAAGCATTAAGCATTAAGGGAGGGTGTTATAATTAATACTTACTTTATAGTTGTTTTGGGTTTGTTAGATTTAGTTGGTTGTGAGAGATTTTCTCCAACTATTAGATCCTATTTATGTGTGTAGTTGAGATATTCCCTCGTGAGTTTGTTGTGTAGTTGAGGGAAAACTTCATGTATAAATATGTGTTTAATTGAATAATAAAATATACATATAATAGTTTTTTGTGTGTAAACAATATGACTACCCTCAATAGTTTTTTTTGTGTAAACAATATGACTACTCTCCCAATTTGTGAGTACACCCTACAAGAGAAGTTTGGTGATCAAAACCTCACCTTGCAAGGAAAGTCTAGAGCAATTGCTGGACAATAACAAGAAGGAATCTACTCATCAAAAAAACAGAGAAATCTAGTAAAAAAAAAAAAATTATGATAAAAAAATTATAAAGAAAAGATTTAATTGTGCATTGCCTTTGTTGCCTTTATATAATTAATTTGTTGGGAAATATTCATGTAATTCTTAGGGAATATTTATGTAACTCTCTGGAAGAAAGGAACTTTGTAAGAAGAGGATCCATAATCATTGGAATATACTCTAAGGGAAGAGTTTTAGATGTTATTTTCTTAAATTTGTATGTATGAATTGTTGGGTTGGTGATATTTTTTTGAATATAAGATAATGAATTTAGATTCATTTTAAACTAAAATGTATAGAGCTATCAAATTTTCTTAGGTATAGATTTTTTAATCATGTAATATTAAAGAATTAATACATGATATAAAATTAAATGATAAAAGAATTTACACCTCAAAAAATTTGGCTCTCCATAGATCTAGGTTTAAGATGGACATTTAGAAAAACTTTTTTCCATTTTTTTATAATTTTTAGTATAAAAATAGAATAATCCAGCAAACCAATTAGTTCCTTATTGTTTTTCTTAAAATCCAATAAATCAAAGTTGATCTCATCATCATCAATTAATTGCATGTGATGATTATATAAATACATAATTAATTGCATACACAATTATATGATTTTAAAATTTGAGGTGAAAAATATGTTTGCTATGAATGGTAGGGATAAATTAAAATGGACAATAGCAGTATGTTAATAGCAGTTGACCTATAACCTCCTCCTTGACAACATGCATTGGGTGGATGGTGCAACTAGTTGACCTCTAAAGAAAACTTAACAAGATTTCTCCTTTTGTCTAGGATTATTACCATTATTAACTTTAAGAAACACAACCATATTGGAACTTGTGACCTCAACATTAGCAACATCTCATTATCCAAGTCAATTTGCTTCCCATATTTATAAATTGTGAGGTTATGCCATTATCCACCAAACATTAAGAACATCCCATTATCCAAATCAAGTTTGTTAATCATGGCTATAAATTGTGGGGTTATGCCCTTTATCAACTCCTTGCATGTATTTTTGGGTGGACTTAAAAACCTCCCTTCCAATTAAAACAAATTCAAGAAAATTTGAACCTGGATAGACAAAAGAAAAGTTCTCTTACTTTCTTATCTAACCACCACACACCATTAACATAAAATAACACATTATCATAAAGTGCTAAAAAAATTATTTTTTCACACACAAAAAAATAATGTTTTTTCATTCATCTGATAATAAAGTTTGTCTTGAATAATGCTTACACCAATCAATCCATTGGTAAAAGATTGTATATGTTGCTGCCAACACAATCCCTAATCCCTTGGATAAAAACAATCCCCTTTAACAAATAATAAGATATAAATATGGTGTACACATAATGGTATATAACTATTAAGCAAGAAAATTGGCTAAAAGTTTGTTTTTTTATGAGACATAAGAAAACATGCAGAGGCACAAAACCCTCAAGTTTGTTGGTGTAGGATGATGTGGCTGTAGGTGAGGGTCTTGACATTGAATCATGTAGAATGATGTGACTGTAGGTCAGGGTCTTGACATTGAATCAAGAGAGGTTATTTTGGGAAAAAACTACTAAACATTAAAATTATGTAATTGTTGACATTGAATCAAAAAAGGTTATTTTAAGAAAAAATTATTAAACATTAAAATGGTGTAACTGTATATTATTATAACGATGATATTTATTAATATGGTTTATATTATTTATAAAAAAGATATAAAAAAAAACTGAAAGAATTGAAAAAATAAAAAATTATTTATCTAACTAGTGGTTTAGATGGGAATTTAAATTTACAATAAAATCTTGTTATTTTGTTATCAAATTTTATAAACCAAATTATATTATAATGGTTTATATTATTATTAATATTTCCAATATATTACTATTAAATAATTAATATTCACTATAATTAACATTTCATTCATTGTAATTATTTTTTTATTTTTATTAAATAATTAACATTCACTATAATTAACATTTCATTCATTGTAATTATTTCTATTTTATTTTTAAATAATAATTATAAATTAAAATAAATTGGAGAAATAATTATATTAACAATGTATTATATAAATGAATATAAATATATATTTATATTAATTAATAATAAATATGAGAGATATATATTATTAATAATGTTAATAGGTATAATTCCAAAGCGGTTGGAAATAATTAGGCACTTTGAAAGACATCTTACGTACTTTTATAACCTCCTCCTTTTTTGGAACACTGCAAAAAAGTACTACTGAAACATTTAGATGAGTTAAACCATGTAACAATTAAAAAACAAGATCCTTTCCGAAATTTTCAATATAATATTTGTAGAGATTGCATAATTATAAAGATGGTCTTTTGAGTTCAGTTAAGTCCACATCTCATGAAACCGAAAAAAATATATATTTGTCTGTTTGTATCGAAAGTCCAAATACTATGTACTGTCCAAATTTCAGTCCGTTGTACAGAAAATCCAAATATCCTCTACTGTCCAAATTTTCTTTACGTTTATTTTTACAAAAAATTAGGCTGAAAAAGTGGCGACCAATATTCTGTACTGTCCAAATTTTCTGTACGTTTGATAATTGGCGAATTTTATCTACGTCCAAGGTTGAAAATGTGGCGAACAATATTCTGTACTGTCCAAATTTTGCGAATTTTCTGTGCCTCCGAGGTTGAAAACGTGGCGAATATATGTTTGATAATTGATTGATTTTATGTGAAAAACATGGTTGGAAAAGCGTGACCAATAATTATATGATTGATGTGGCCGTCAAAAGAATCAACATTCCTGTCATTTATAATTGAAGTCCTTGGAATTTTTAATCTTAATCGACATCTCAGTAAAAAAAAACGCTGTAAAGTATGTAACAAATGTAACAATCTTGTCATTTAGTTAAAAAGTCCATAATCAATTGGTCTCCATATCTTTACATAAATTTGTTGAGTTTCCTACATTAACAAACACTATAAGTTGAATGGAACATACTAGCAACAACCACATTAAGTAAAAAGTGGTTGATATACGCCGATGAGCGCCATTTTCCATTTTTTTTTTTTAATTAATGGCCCCGATCGGCGTATATCAACCACTTTTTACTTAATGTGGTTGTTGCTAGTTGACGGCCGGCATGCATGGCCACAACCATAAACACATTTATACATTTTAAATGTAATAATTAAATATTATTTAGTAATTACTAAATTGTTATTTAAAATAAAATGATTAATTTTTTAGTTAGTATTATTATTAATTAAATAATTTATTAAAAATAATAATAAAAAATATATGTAATAATTTTATTAATAAATTATTAAAAAGAATTAAATAATAATCAATTAATAATAACTAAATAATAAATAAGAACTTATAATAAATAAGAACTAACTAACTAAATAATAAATAAAAACTAACTAACTAACTTTGGTGTTTTTTAGGGGTAAGTAAGCTTCTATATTAAATATTAAATATGGACAAAATTTACATATATGCATACAGGGGAGGCCTTGCTGTTCCGGTGTCACATAGAGAGTCCATGGGGCTTCATTTCAAAAAAACAAAAAATACTTCTACCACTAAGGGGAAACCAGGTTTTAACATATAGCAATTGAATCACAAATCCAAAATTATAATGCCTATCTAATTTCTGTTTGACCATACTTATTGTCATATCTAAAATTCTAGACAACATAATAAAAAACGAAATATCAGCGAGAAAGGTGTCACTTGTCATGCTAAACTTGAGAGCTAGTAATGTCCACAGTTCCTCGATGAGCAACTGCAGCTGAGGTTTTAGGACCCGCATAATTTCTTGCAGGAGGAGCAAAGTTACCTCCCTGTCGTCTTGCGAGCCAGGTGACCACCTCAGTCAAATAAGCATGATGTATCTCCAAATCTTTCTTCCTACTTTTTAACTGATGAAAATCCTGCTTCCTTGGGAAGCATACCAATGGCCACCATGATTTTGGTGTGCTAATATAACTCAAGGGTGCGGTAGAAATTCAAATTTCTGATCTGGGTACAACCCAAATCAAGGATGAAACCTCCAACTTGAGCCTCCACATCTTCATCCTCTTGGAATTCCTTGATTTGGCGGACTTCAGCCTCAAGATCTTTCATTTTGGCTTTGTCTTCCTCTAGGAAAAAGTCATCATAAAACTTATCAGCATCAATGACATATTTCGCTGCTCGAGAAGGCTTCACTGAGTAAGAACGAGAAGGTTTCCTTCCTCTAGGAGCCATTTCTAGATTGGCGAAAAGGAGAATAGGCTAGTTGCAAAATCGAGAGCATAGAGGGGATGGTCAATATACTAGAGATGAGTTGACCCTGAATCCCAACCATCACAATCCCAGTTTAACGAGCTCATATGTGGAGTAAAACCCTGTGGGTTACTCACAACAACTTCCTTGATCGATCTATTCATGAGGGGGTGATTAGAAATCATGGGCGCTTCCTCTTCATCATGCAGATGATTCTGCTCATCAACCGATTGATGCTGCCCACCTCCATTCCTGATGCTATTTTTGAACCTAGGTACAGAGCTAACCTCATACACTTCATGCGAATGCAAGGTATGAATAGATTGTCCTCTTCCCCTGCGTGCTCATAATTACCATCAAGCCTATAAGACCTTGAAAGGACCCCAACATGCACAAGTGTATCATCTAGAACGATCTCCAACGTGATGGGTATAGGAAGCTATTGGAAGCCCACAGCTGTCTGGTGTCTTGGGTGAGGCATTTTTTTGTTTGGGTCTACCACATTATTATGGGAATGATGTTGTCTAATTGTTCTACATTTTGTTTTTTTTTGATGAAATCTGACGACAAAAATTTGTATGAAATCACTATTTTTTGTTGTTTAAAATCTATTTTTGAATGCAGAAATGGATTTAGCATACTGAGAAACCCTTGGGGCACTCAGATTATACAGAAATAATCACTCAAATATGCACATCTAACAATTTTTCACATAATTTCGAGAAAATATCCCTAAAAAATTTCTTAAAATAAAAACAAAAAAAATAGGCATCCCAAGAACTCATATACATCATATATTTTAGAACCTAAAAACTTTGGCATGTATTTTCAAAACTGCATATACATCATATATTCTAGAACCTAAGAACTTTGGCATATATTTTTAGAACAACATATACATCATATATATTTATGGACATTGCTATTTAGTTTAAACATACTAAAAGTAAGTAAGATATAATATTCTATGAATTTTTTAAAAGTATATATACATCATATATATTTATTAATAATCAAGATAAATTCATCTTAATTCTAGATTTATCATGGGTGGAGAGGATTTAAATTCCTTGAAGTACAAACTTTTCCTTAAATTTGTTTAAAAACTTGATCAATTTCATAATATGATTAGTCCGAAGATTAAAATGAATTTAAACTAAAACGCTCTCTCTCTATATGAAAAAACTCTACGTTATATATATATATATATATATATATATATATATATATATAAACAAATCTTTATTAATATAATAAAAGACCAGAATATATAATGAGATACCAAAGGCATTCATGAATGCTTTTAATGCTTTTAAGCCCTTGTCATAACAATTTTGTATACTTGCCTCCCTAAACATAACTGTAAACCATATCAAAGAAGCTACATATGTATCTCATCAATACTTGGCTCCCTAAACATAACCGTAAGGAAAATTATATCTCTATCTTATCATTAGAAATAAAACATGAAATTACAACTATATATATAGAGATAAATGTTTTAATCATAATATTTTTTTTGTTTTCAATTGCTTGATATAGATATTGTTTTTGTTATTAATATTTTTTATAAATGTTATATGTCCATTTCATTTCAAGTGTTAAAGATATTGCTTTATATAAATATAAATATAATTGATATTGAAATATTTTTTTGTTATTAATATTTTTTTTAAATGTTATATGTCAATTCCATTTCAAGTGTTAAAGATATTACTTTATATAGATATAAATATAATTGATATTAAAATATTTTTTTGTTATTAATATTTTTTATAAATGTTATATGTCAATTCCATTTCAAGTGTTAAAAATATTATATATTATTTTGAAAAATAAAAAACAGTTATAAAAAAATAATATTTTTATTTTTATTTTATTTGTTACTTTATAGTGCTGGCAACATTGGAAATATCGGGAACATATTCTTTATTTTACTTGTGATTACTGAGCTGAATTACTGGTGATTAGCCGAATTACATGGTTGTTCCCATATCATTTCATTTCAAGTGTTAAAATATTGTTTTATATAGATATAAATAAAATTGATATTGAAATATTTTTTTGTTATTAATATTTTTTGTAAATGTTATATGTCAATTCCATTTCAAGTGTTAAAGATATTGTTTTATATAGATATAAATATAATTGATATTAAAATATTTTTTTGTTATTAATATTTTTTGTAAATATTATATATCAATTCCATTTCAAGTGTTAAAGATATTATATATTATATTCCAGCATTTTCAATTGTTAGCCATCAGATTAGAATTTTAGATTAAAAGGTGATTAATTGTGACCATCTCCAATAGATATACAACTTTAGGCGTAATTATTTTGAAAAATAGAAAACAGTTATAAAAAAATAATATTTTTTTTACTTTTATTTTATTTGTTACTTTATATTGCTGGCAACATTGGAAATATCGGGAACATATTCTTCATTTTACTTGTGATTACTGAGCTGAATTACTGGTGATTAGCCGAATTACATGGTTGTTCCCATATCTAAGAAGTTGCTTCCATTCTTCGATATATGGTTGTTTCCATTCTTCGATATGTCGTTGTTTCCATTCTCCAGTGAGTGGTATGGCATTTCCCATATCTCCACTCTTTCGGTTTCCCATATCTTAACTGTTTCGGTTTTCAACCATGAACGAGACGTTTCAGTTTTGATTTGTGCAGGGAAGTTACAGGTGGCTCTCTTTTGGCAGGAGGGAGGATGATAATATGATACATATGAAACCAAGCCATAGCGCTGCCACCTGCAAATGGATTCCGGTGAAGAGAAATAGGTCGCGCACCTGCAGTCGCGTCTGGTCTTTCAAAATCCCGCTTCTTCCCTAAGTCTGGGTTTTGAATCCTACATATGGTTTTTACCATAGTTACAAAGTTCGAATTTGAATTCGGATATTTGATAAGAAACACAAATTGGAATAAAAAATTTCTATTAAGAAAAAATTTAACAATAAACATCTTAAAGACTTGTATATATTTTCCATTAATTTGTTTCAGTAGTTGGATTTTTCCATTAATTTGTTCGCTTGTTGAACTACCTATGCCGCTAAATGTATCGAATCAAATTTCACCGAACTATTCAATCGAATCCATTAATTTGTTCGCTTGTTGAACTACCTATGCCGCTAAATGTATCGAATCAAATTTCACCGAACTATTCACTATTCGATTGAATTTTTTTTTGGATATGGTCGAATTTGGATCTATGGTTTTTACATATTTTTCAAACTCTTCTGGGTCGAAGTCATTCTAACCTCGGCGACAAAGAAGTACAAGAATACCCACAAGGAGAAATCCCAAGATAGCTCTCAACCACAAAGGTGTAGCCTTGTGTAGAAGACCCCTCACTGAAGTGCGAGACCCTTGGGGTCGAAGATGCTCTGTAATGCTTGCGTTGATAGGTTCAAATTCGGCATACTCATCCCAGAGTACAAGCGAGCAATTTGAAGGAAGACTATTTCTATTACCACGGAATGTAGCATGATATATTAATACTATTTCTCACAAGCAAGTGTGATTTCTATCCACAGGGAGAAGATCGAAGAAGGATTGGGAGAGAAACACGTACAAGGTGACACTAGTTCATTATTCTGGTAAGTATTGTTTTTCCCTTATTGCTTTATTAAATTTGAGCATGTTCGTCTTGTCCATCGCTGGGTTGTCAAATGAGTAGGATATAGTAAGGCAACTGCTCTCTAATAAGCACACTTGCTATTCACATGTCATATCTATAATTATAACATTGTATTGATTTGGTGGCTCATATTTCATATTCTTGATGGAATTAAATCTGTAGTCAGTGAAAAGCTGGAAAAGCTCATATTTTATATTCTTGATGGAATTGAATCTGCAGTTAGTGAAAAGCTGGAAAAACTCACATTTTATATTCTTAATGGAATTGAATCTGTATCTGTAGTTAGTGAAAAGCTTGTATTGTTCTTTGGCTTTAATTCTCATTGTAATGTTTTTCACTGCCTTTCTATAACGTATAGCTCATTTTATGATCTATCAATGGCTCCTAATCTCCAAACTGATATTGATATGGGAATGGAACTGTAGGGTACAATGGAGCAACCCCCATTACGCGCCATTATAGGGACTTTTTTTTTTAATTGAAAGATATTGTTTGATGTTAAAGGTGATAGAAATGAATGTAAAATTATTTTTAATTTTTAATTTGTTAATTCTTTCACTGTTAAGAGTGAATTATCACAACAATATGGAAAACAATTTATTTACTAATATCAACCATTTTTAATATTTAATTATGTATGATGTGGTTGTACTAATTTATTTATATAATTGATGTTAGAGATATTTTTTAATATCATGTGTCAACTCCATCTATGTTGAGCACGGAAATAATTACACATCTCTTGTATTAAATTGTAAAAATTGTCTTTGAACTCACTTTACTTATTTTATTTAATTTAAACTTAGTAGAACTAGTTTATGCATTAAACTAGAAATTGAAACAATGACATGCACATCTCACTATGATAAAGTCCATTTATCTTTGTGCAGAAAGGAGTTGCTTTCTACAATTCAGTATGAGGGAGATCTGTAATGCTTTCTACATCGAGTTAACAAGTGGCATTTAAAAAAATATTAATAACAAAAAAATATTTCAATGTTTGTCATAAATAAAATATTTCAATATCCACATGAAGTAAAATAATTCTATATCAACTCTATATATAGAGAGAAAGAAAAAGTAATTGAAAGTTAAAAAATTCTTACTTCGTTGATAAGTGCTTTCTACTTACCAAGAAAGTAAGAGATGTGTAATTCCTCCAATTGTTTATATGGAGTTGACATATGTCACTTTAAAAATATTAATAAGAAAAAATAATTTCAATGTGGGCTATAAATAATATATTTCAATGTCTATATATATATATATATATATATATATATATATATATATATATATATATAAAGCAATTGAAAGTAAATATATTAATATTGTGCCAAAAGACACTTTCTACATTGGAGTATGAAGATTTATAATTTCTTTCGTGTTCATTCAAAGTAAAAATTCTTCTTCTAGCAATAGGTGCTTGCTACTTCTCCATATAAGGGAGATGTGTAATTCCTTCAATGCTTAATATGGAGTTAATACATGTCATCAAAAAAACCATTAGTAACAAGTAAAACATTTTAATATCAACTTTATATATATTAAACAATTGAAAGTAAAAAAAATCTTATGGTTAAAACATTTGAATGGTGTGTTAGGTATAAGAGAGATGTGCAATTCCTTCCATGCTCAACATGGATTTGAGATGTGGCACACACACACACACATATATAAACAACATCAAATCCCACTCTATCTTGCACCAAGAGGCATCAAATCCCACTCTATACAAACCTTTTTTTAGAGTACAAAACTTGAGAAAAAATTTGCATCTCAAAGAATTTGATGCCTTTCAACTTTTTAGTGCATGATAGATCTAGAATTAAGATGGATCTACCTTGGTTTAAAATCAATTATGATATTTCTTCTCCTTTTTCATTTTGAATGTTTTTCCATCTTCCAAAACTTTGCCTAAATGATTTCTATGTTAAAAAGTCAATTTGATTTGTATTGTTAAAAAATAAGTTTCAAAGTAGAATTTTTTTTATATAAATCTTTGTTATTGAAATAGATGAAAGATAACAAATTACAAACACATTACATAATATAATAATTTAAAGTTTCCAAAAAAAACCCACATATATAAATCTTTGCTATTGATATGGATGAAAGAGAGCAAATTACAAGCACAATACATAATATAATAATTTAGAGTTTCGAAAAACCCACATAGAAAAGGTAAGCTCTTTGCATTTGGGTTTTGGGCCGCTCTTTATTCGTAGTTTGTGCTGCTCATTGTGTAATGTTTGCATTTTTACA
>ML815157.1:192876-218169 GCA_009831015.1 Picea engelmannii
ATCAACTACTTGTCTCAACCATGTACCCAACTTGTACCTCAACCAAAATCCCTCATCAATTTCATCATCCAAATATGATTTGTAACTCTGTAATAGACCTAGTGTATATGATCACATACCTGCAAACCTTCCTTAACTTTAAACAACAAGAAACTAGCATTTTCATCAAACTTTTCTTTAGTCTCACATGACTAGTTTTGGACTAGTCAACAACCCTAACTTGAAATAATAATAACTTTGTACCTGTAATGAATAAAGCTCTGAAATTGATACACAATGTTCTTCAGTGTGTTTTGTGCAATTCCTCCAGGTGTCACTGCTTGGAACTTCTCAGAAAAGGAGTTATAGAAAAAATGACATACCTTGCTGAATTATGGCTTATTCTAGAGAACAACCTTGTAGAGAGTGCCCCACATGGAAATATTTGTTGAATCGATATGAAGTTGTTACACAACATACTACAGACTGTAATATAACCAACACAATTGGTCTCACTGAATTTGGATCTGTTATGAAGAAGTTATGACGTTTTTACCCGAAACACCTATTTTAGACTAGTTTCAGGACTAGCCACAAACCCTATTTTCCACGGAGTGTATCTCAAAAAATACAATGACCCACACGTTGAATTTTTTACCAAAGATACTTGGATATGTTTCCTCAATGGAATATCAATCTCACGGTCTGAATCATTATATAAAAAAAGTTATAGCGAAAATGGTGAGATAGTCTGTAAATAGCATACCCTAAAAAACATCATGAAAATAATTTATCCTCCCTTGAATTCTGACCCTCTTTTCTTCACCTTTCCTCTGAACTTCGGCTTAGATATCCTTTGGTTACCTCAGTCACCTACATATCTTCAATATGCTCAAGTGTTCCACACCAAAAATGCTCAAGAAGCTCTCCATCAATACTCCAAAATATATTCTCACAAGAAGCTCTCCATTGATCCACAAAAAGGATGATCTACAAGAGACCATTGCTATATTATTTATACTTTCATCCTCTAGGTCACTTAACCCATTTCTAAGTCACTTAACCTATTTTCCTTATTTTAGGGTTAACCACTTTCCATAAATAGAAAGTTCTCCAATACTTTATCATTTAAATATTCCTTTTTGATTTTGTCACCTTCCTTTATAATTTCTTGATTTTGTCACTTCTCTTTATTATTTAAATAATGATTTCTTCTTTTAGGTCACTTTGACTTCTTTGAACTTGGGGGATTCAAGCCTTCATGTGGGGGTCCTTCATCTTCGTAAGGCCGTAACTCTCAAACCATGAGGAGTTATGTGACATTCCACATACCACCGGAAATGGAATGAAAAACACTATCCATCTAGGATAGTTTCACCAACAGTTTCCTTTATCTTCATCTCATTATTCCACATACAAGCATGGGTCCTCCAACCGTTCTTCTAGGATAACTCAATCCGCAAAGCGTCTTCCTGTGAGGGTTTTCACCATAAGGGGACCACTTTGGAGTTCATCTATTTGTGCACTTTATCAATCATGATAAGACAATAATGAGTCATCTATACATTTTTTCAACAATGCATCATATACTAATGAAACCACATTGATCCATCTTTATCATGTATCAATGGCAACTCATTGATCCATCTTCATCATATCAATGACAACTCGTTGATCCATCTTCATCTATGCTTTCTTATCAAGGATAATACATATTATATTACATCAATCATCAATCAATCAATCACTTGACCTCAATCAATGACATCAATCAATCAAACCATTGGCATCAATGACAACATGATCCAACAATCTTCCCCTTTAGCATTGATGGCAATACCAACATTGATGTCCACCAATTACCAATTATTGATGTTAACATGTAGATAATGCATGCTCTACATCAATAGTCAATGTGACTATCTCTCCCAATCAATAATCATCAATCACATCAATGTGACTATCTCTCTCCCTTTGACATTAATGGAAAAGGGCCATTCTCCTCTTGGGGCTGCTCGTCTTGCTTGAACTCTTCTTGGGACTACTCCCCTTGTTTGAATGCCTTTGATATTCCTCTAAATAATCTCTCCCTTTTTGAACAAGGGATATCACTCTGATGTAATGCTGAAAATACATCGCTCATACTCCCCCTGTGATCAACGCTCCTCTTGAAATTATGCCTCTGTGCTCTTTCTTCAAATATAGGGCTATTTTCTAGGTATGCATCTGATAAATATCTCTTCCTAGAATCATGGGAAGAATAATGACTACCCCTATGGGTATGTCTCCCCCTATCTTCTCTGCAAGATCAACAATATGCTACTATATAACGATCCTTGGACTTGTTCATGCATCAAAATCATGCCATACCAACCATCATGAAACAATAGATATGTCAACAATAAAATAGAGAATCATGAATAAAATATCAACCAAGTACATCATGTACCACAATGTGCCCACCATGCACAACACCTATGTACATCAACCATGTACATCAACATCATATAAAGTGCCAAAAGATATCATCCATGGAATATATCAATCATATGCCTCTATCAGCATGCCAACCATGTGCATCCACCAATATGCCAACCATGTGCATCTACCAATGTGCCAACCATGTGTCATATCACTCATGATATGTCTCCATCATGAACCAAGTATCATAACCATGTATCAAACAAATACCAATTGTTGTGCTAATCAAGTAATACCAACAACATAGTATCATCAAGCATGTGCCATATATGAGTGTACCAAAACATGTACACCACCATGCACCAATACCACAAAATGATGAATCCCATACATGTATGTCAAATCCTCCATAAAACATGTGCCAATCAACCTGCTAGTAGGTGCCTCTACCAGTGTACTAGAAACATACCAATCATGCATCAAATATAGATCATCAATGATGTACAACATGATCATCTCATCAACTCACCAATCACATGTCCCAATGTGTAGCCCATCCATATGCCAAATGCATGCATCAAGCTTTTCAACAAGTAAGCTTTCAATACATCATCAAGATATATCACATAACTAAGGTGTCATAACTTCACTGTCATAATCAACATTGTTCTTCAACAAAAAATGCATCAATCCATACATGGGTTAGTGCCATGCATCCAAGATTTATTTTACATCATCACCTTACATAATCCAATATAGAATCATGAAAACCTGCAGCAAATAGTGTGAGAACCTGTAATAAACCATGTCAGACTCTGCATCAACATCACAAAGTTATACCATCACATCAAACTGCAATCCCTGTGCATAGCCCTTTTCCTTAGGCTCCACCACATATACGTGACCTGCTGCACATGCAACTTGCATATGTACTCGAACTATACAAGGTCAGCCTGCGTATGTACATGACTCATACCACTGTCACCCGCGTATGCCTCAGTAGATGACATTTTTGAACTTCCCTTCACTCTTTCATTCTATTATGGCTGCTCTGTCTTCTTCACCCACTTTTGTAGATGTCCTTGCTCCTCAGAACTTGAGCTCTGAGCATCCATCTTTTCAAAGATGTATCCCTTCCTTACTTCATTCCTTCTTCTATCCATGCTATGTGAAGTCTTCATCATGGAATTTCTTCTTGTGTTCCAGCACTCTTGGGATTTGTGGCCAAATCCACTACAGCTGTAGCATCTCATGGTGTTACAGTGAACAACAATGTGTCCTACTTGATCACATCTCCAACATCTTATGGTGTTATGAAATCTTCCATTATATCTTCTTTCATAAGATCTACATTCAAAAGCTTTGTGACCATATACATTACATGAATAACAATGCCCATGAAAAATACTTTCATACCTTTGCTTTGGTGTCCCAAACATAGCTTCTTGATGTTTTCCTTGGTTTGTTCTTTTGAAATTTTCCTTGCCTTGTGTAGATGGTTGCTTTGCAACATTGTCTTCCTTCTTTGATGGACTTACCTCATGCTTCTTTGAGGTGCTTGCTTCAACATGTGTAGCTTCTTCTTTGTATCCAAGACTTGATTTATCATATGGTGATTTTTGACTTTCCAAGATCTCATCCAAGATTTTTGAGCTATTCAAGAATTTATTTGACTTCTCCACTTTCTTTCTAAGATCAACAATTTCAGCTTCTAACTCATCACATGACTCTTCCTTTTCATTAATTTGATTCTTCAAAATTTCTTCTACCATTTTGGCTTCTTCAATTTGGGTCTTGAGATGAATAATAGTTTCAAAACTTTTGCTAATCTCATCATCTACCTTCATATCTTCTTTTTCATTCTTTAGTCTTGTGATCTCTTCTTCCTTTTCTTCTAAATGAGTCTTATTTCTCTCTTATTGTTCCTTGAACATTCCCTTTAACTTCAAGATGTGCCTTTGACTTCTCCTAAGAAACTTCTTAGTGTTATCCAAAAGATAGTTATAGTGTGTATAAAAATGATCACTTCTATATCTATATAAACCCTCTTCAACTTATTTTTGAAGTTCTAATAGATCTTCTTCTATTCTTTCCATGGGATAACTACCATCAAACTTTACACAAACTATTTCTAGATCATCTTCTTCACTTGAGAAAAATTCAACATCATCACATTTTGAATCATTGCAATCAAGAGTCTTTGGAGATTCTATATCCTCATTTGAAATACTTTTGGGATCTTCCTTTGTGCTATTTTCACTTGAAATGTTATCAAGATCACATTTAGAAATAATACAATCAAGGGTTTTTGGAGATTCTTTACCTTTGATAATCTTGATGGAGTGGTCTTCAATATCCTCCTTCTCCTTCTTGCTTTGATATGTCTCCTCTAGATTTAGCCATAGATCCTTGGCGGAAGTGCATTGTTCCATGCTTTCTTTGATAGGGCTTGAGAATCCACTAAGAATGGTCTTGAGAGCCAATGAATCATTCTTCTTTCATTCCCTTTGAGCTGCAAACTTTGACTTATTCTTCAACGAAACTGATCCACCAATGGTTTCCTTCCAAATAGATGCTCCCATTGTCTTCAAATACACTCTGATCTCTATTCTCCAAGTAGAATAGTTTTCCTCATCAAAGATTGGTATTTCATCATCCATTTGTGTGTCTATGGATCTCCTTCAAGCTTGTTAAGGCTTGTAGTGAAGACCCTCTCTCTCTCTCTCTATATATATATATATGTTGGACACACCGACTACACTAAGAGGGGGGGTGAACAGTGTAGGGCTCTTTTTCCCAAAACTTCTTAGTTAACAATCACTATTAACTCATTACTCATTGATTTCATTTATAACCAGTTAAATGTCAACACATATCAACAATATATCATCAAGAAGTCATCACCACAAGGAACACAAAGAACACAAGATGTATGTACAATTTTCTTTTTATTACAGACTACAATCTTTGGGGTTTTTCAACAACAATTGAATAGAGTACAAATATACAAGAGCACCAGCTCTATAGTGCATGACTCAACTTACACTCTCAGCACCAACTGAGATGAGGCAACAATCCTCAATAGATATCAATCTGTACCATAAACAAGTGCATCATCCATGCACCAACCTGTGCCAAACAACCTATAATCAACCTGTACCATAAACAAGTGCATCCAACCATGTACCAAGTATATAAAAATCATGTGTCAACTACTCCATAAACTATGACTCATCAATATGTACCAACATCATCAACTATACACCTCATGTATGTGCCAACTCATCAACAACTTGTCTCAACCATGTACCCAACTTGTACCTCAACCAAAAGCCCTCATCAATTTCTTCATCCAAATATGATTTGAACTCTGTAATAGATCAGATTTATATGATCACATACCTGCAAACATTCCTTAACTTTAAACAAAGAGAGACTAGCATTTTCATCAAACTTTTTCTTTAGTCTCACATGACTAGTTTTGGACTAGTCAACAACCCTAACTTGAAATAATCATAACTTTGTATCTGTAATGAATAAAGCTCTGAAACTGATACACAATGTTCTTCAGTGTGTTTTGTGCCATTCCTCCAGGTGTTACTACTTGGAACCTCTTAGAAAAGAAGTTATAGCAAAAATGACATACCTTGCTGAATTCTGGCTTATTTTAGAGAGCGACCTTGTAGATAGTGCTCTGCAAGGAATATTTGTTGAATCAATCTGAAACTGTTACAAAACATACTACAGACTGTAATATAACTAACACAATTAGTCTCACTGAATTTGGATCTGTTATGAAGAAGTTATGACATTTTTACCCGAAACACCTGTTTTAGACTAGTTTCAGGACTAACCACAAACCCTACTTTCCACGGAGTGTATCTCAAAAAATACAACGACCCACAATCTCAATTGTTTATACTTGGATATGTTTCCTCAATGGCATATCAATCTCACGGTCTGAATCATTATAGAAAAAAATTTATTGCGAAAATGGTGAGATGACCTGTAAATAACATACCTTAGAAAACATCATGAAAATAATTTATCCTCCCTTGAATTTCGGCCCTCTTTTTTTCATATTCCCTCTGAAATTCGGCTTAGATATCCTTTGGTTACCTCAGTCACCTATAGATCTTCAATATGCTCAAGTGTTCCCCACCAAAAATGCTTAAGAAGCTCTCCATCAATACTCCAAAAGATATTCTCACAAGAATCTCTCCATTGATCCACAAAATGGATGATCTACAAGAGACCATTGTTATCTTATTTATACTTTCATCCTCTAGGTCACTTAACCCATTTCTAGGTCACTTAACCTATTTTCCTTATTTTAGGGTTAACCACTTTCCATAAATAGAAAGTTCTCCAATACTTTATTATTTAAATATTCTTTCTTGATTTTGTCACCTTACTTTATCATTTCTTGATTTTGTCACTTCTCTTTATTATTTAAATAATTATTTCTTCTTTTAGGTCACTTTGACTTCTTTGACTTTGGGGGCTTCAAGCCTTCATGTGATTGTCCTTCATCTTCGTAAGGCCATAACTCTCAAACCATGAGGAGTTATGTGACATTCCACATACCACCGGAAATGGCATGACAAGCACTATCCATCTAGGATAGTTTCACCAACAATTTTTTTTATCTTCATCTCATTATTCCACATACAAGCATGGGTCCTTCAACCATTCTTATAGGATAACTCAATCCGCAAAGCGTCTTCTCGTGAGGGTTTTCACCATAAGGGGACCACTTTGGAGTTCATCCATTTGTGCACTTTATCAATCATGATAAGACAATAATGAGTCATCTATACATTTTTCCAACAATGCATCATATACTAATGAAACCACATCGATCCATCTTCATCATGTATTAATGACAACTCATTGATCCATCTTCATCATATCAATGACAACTCATTGATCCATCTTCATCTATGCTTTCTCATCAAGGATAATACATATTACATTACATCAATCATCAATCAATCAATCACTTGACATCAATCAATCAAACCATTGGCATCAATGACAACATGATCCAACAATATATATATATATATACACACACACACACACAATAAATGGGAAAGGGAAAATCTACGCAAACATGTTCTAAAAATTCATAATCCAATTTTTAATTTTTTTTTAAGAAAAAGTTTAAAAAAAAAACCTAACATTAAAAAAACTTTGAATTTTGTTTTTTAAACCCTAAAAAAATTAAATTCCATGAGGATATGGAGAGGGGGTCATGTTGGACCCCTCCCCATAACTCCACGCATTAAATGTATGGACTATTAATTCATGGAGTTATGGGTGGGGCGATGCACCACCCCTCCTCAATTTTTCATATTTGTTTTTGTTTTCTTAATTAATTTACTTAGTTTGTAGGTTATACAATTTGTTTTGGTATTTTTGGTATTTTTAAAAATTATTTTTGTGCTTTTTTTGTATTTTCAGAGAATTAGAAACACAACACAAAAATAATTAAAAAATACGAAAATACCAAAAACAAAACTAAAAATAAAAAATGTGTAACTTACAAATTAAGTAAATTAATTAAGAAAACAAAAAAATATGAAAATTTGAGGAGGGGGCCATGTTGAGAATCGCCCCCCTACCCATAACTCCATAAATTAATAATTCATGGAGTTATGGGGAGGGGACCTATGCCCAACATTGTCGAATTCATGGAGTTATGGAGAGGGGGGCGATGTCCAACATCACCATGTCCAATTCCATGAGGATATGGGGAGGGGCCGATGTTGGGCATTGACCCCCCTCCTCGTAACTCCATGAATTAATAATTCATGGAGTTATGGGGAAGGGGGTCGATGCTCCCTCCTCAAATTTTCATAATTTTTTTGTTTTCTTAATTAATTTACTTAATTTGTAGCTTATACAATTTTTTTTAATTTGTTTTTTGTATTTTGGTATTTTTTTAATTCTTTTTGTGTTTTTGTTGTATTTTGAGTGAATTTTTGTTTTTTTTTTAAATTTATTTATTTTTTTAAATCTTCTAAAACTTGCTTTTATATAATTCTTTTTTTTTTTTTGCTTAAAAATCCTTTTAAATTTAGTTATTTTAGGGTTTAAAAATTCAAAGTTTTTTCAACGTTAATTTTTTTTTTGAACTTTTTCTTAGATTTTAATTTTTAAAATTGGATTATTATATTTTTTTATGAAAAATGTGTTTTTTTTTCATTTTTTAAAAGAACATGTTTGCAGAGTTTTTTCCTTTCGCATTTATTTTATTTTTATAAAAAAATAAAATTAACTTAATAAACAATTTTTGAAGTAACGATTTTGGAGTCTTTTTAGAGGCTTTTATTTGTGATGGTAGAAGTTGTCTAGGCCACAATTTCAATTAGGTTGTAATTTTAACTAAAAAAAAAGCCGATGCTACTAGGTAACATCACTTTTCGATTTAAGTGTCAATTTTAACGTTTATGTCCGCAATGGTATTGATTCTCAAGGTTGCGATTTCAAAAAGTCGGAATTTTAACCATACCCCCAAAAATGGTGCTATTGCTAGCGCCAACTTTTGATTCGGGGATTGATTTTGGTGTTTTTGACCCAAAAATACAGATTTTTGGGCGAAAGATCTCGTTTTGAGGTCACAGTTCTCGTTAAGTTGGTAACTATTGTAAATATACTATAATATATATAGTCTTCAATGGATCTCTAGGATCATTGAGTGGGATCAATAATGTGTGTTTGATTTATAATGAATCAATTAGATCGAGTGGGCTAGGCTAGGATGTACTAGAGTGGGAAGATGGGGAAAGTACTCAAAATGATTGGAACTCCCTTTTCTCTTCGATGTGCGTAGATCATTTTGAGGAAATGTGTGTTAGAACACGAGTATTAGTCACAAGGAGGGGATTTGATGTAGAAGTTGTCTATCAACTCCAAGGCTTACTATTACCCATAGGGCTATGCAGAACATGCTTCCAAGGTGTTGGATTTTGCAACCAATCTATGCATCAACCCTTCCATCTTGTGTTAGTTGAGTTAGTCAAGTACTTTGTTGAGACAAATACTAACAAGGTGTACCCCCAGATCTTACTTTTTGGGTCAACATGCTCCAAAGGCATTGATGTTTTGGTTTGAACTCCTTAAAAATGCTTGAGGAATGTCCAAGGGAAAAGATTATCCTAGATTCTCTTACCCTATTTTTAATGAAAATTATGTTCCAGGAGATTTTGATGGTCACTGTCAAGAAAGTCATGGAGGAAGGTGGTCATCCAACAAAATCATCGTCAAGGGATTGATATCAAACATTGGTGTCACCATTGCACACAAGATAACACAAACAAAATGGTTCACATGCTTGTCTCTAGGGGCCAAGGCTTAAGGCGTAAATTAGCAATGTTTGAATTGAGAAACAACTTAGTCTTCCCCTACATTGTTGGATAGTAAAGAAAACCAAAACAATTCATCATTGTCGTCTTCAAACATATGGTATTTTGAAATTGCACACTCCCTTCTAATTGAATGGCTATGCTACTCTTCCGAACAAGAATCTTGGTTTATGCATCTACAAAAAGATACCCAAAAGAATAAAGCCTTCAGTGGGCATAACTTAGCAGAATTCAACTCCACATATTACATATTACATTTTAACACATCCCATTTTTTACAACGTCCTTAGCACCTTTGGCGACAATTGCTAAACTTAGGAGTTAGTTAACATAAACTTGGTCTAATGTGTCGTTAGGTAAAGAGTGTGTTTCTTAGTATGCATTTGTATTTAGGTAATCCAACGGTCACAACATGTTCCTGACATAGAGAGATCTAACGGTTCATATTCTCCTTGATATTAACAGCTACATTGATCTGTGGATTAACACCCGATTGATCCATGATCTCTATTTAAAGAGCATGGAGGGCCGTTTGTCGATGATTGATTGTGAGAAACTCTCTTGTAAATATCTTTGTAATATTTTTCTTTTGCATTAATAAATTGCTCCAAGTGCTCACGTTGGTTGGGGGAGTGGATGTTTCCACGTAGGGGTTTTACCACGTCGAAATATCGGTGTATTGATATTTGATCTGGTTGTGTGAGTGGTTATTGAGCGTGTTCTTCCTCTATTGGAATACCTGTGTTGTCGAACATGGTATTAGATCTCATTTGAAGACCTGCTCCGATTGTAGATCAAGATCTTGAAGTCGTGTTGTTGCATCTCTAGTTTATGCCATTTTCATACATTTCTGGGTTGAGAGGACTACTTCATTGTGTCTGGAGCTTTCATTTCACTCAAAAAGGTTTATGTTTTCCCAATATACGACCATTTCAATCAGATCCAGACGTATAAAGCCCGAGTACGCCCTTTTAAAATTTTTGCGAAGATAATGTTTCGGTTTCATTTCAGTTTTTTATTTTTTATTTTGGGGTTGCTACTCTTTTCAATATGCATATGCTCTTTTCCCTGTGCTCTGTGCAATATTGAAAAATAAAAAATAGAGTGGAAAGGGTTTTCCTGTCTACATATGCTCTTTTCCGTGCACTCTATGCAATCTCGGTAAATTCAGACGCAAAGAGAAAATTTGCATTTTCTGGGTAAGCGAGCCAAGATCTAACCCTTGTTGTCGTTGAAAAGAGAAATTGTTTTCTTGTGTGAAAATAGTTTTTTATGAGCATGCTCTCCACAGTCGTCTTTCACAACAACAACAATCCCAATCCTCCTCCTTAACAATATAATGTGTTTTGCACTAACTCACTTGGTTAAAAGTTTCTTTATTAAGTAAGAGGTCTTGAGTTCAAGTCTCTTTTTTGTTCTTCTTTTTGAAAACGTTTGTGCATCCATTGTAAAGTGTATTTTACTTGAGTTATAAAAGTGAATCATTATTCAATAACTTTAATATTTTATTTTAAGTTATTTTGCTTGTAACTTTCATTTACAAAGTAACTTCATTGTAAAAGTGCTTTCCACTTATTCTATAAAAGTGGGACACTTCATAAGTAACTTATTTAAAAGTGGGTTTATAGGCACATTTAGGAGGAGTATCACCATGTGGACCAACTTCTACTTTCCACGTGGCTCTTTGGTTATCGTTTATGCCTTTTTTTCAAAAGGGCATAACTTTCACATCCGAAGTCTGTTTTCAGTGCCGTTTTTTTTTAACAACCTATTTTTTTAATATCTTTCCATCCAGACAATCAATTTCATCTTTTTGTTTGTGTATTTTAATATGGCATATTTCAGTGATCTTTTGCTTACTAGTACTTGTTATCCCCCACTTTTAGGGATAACTAGGAGATCATGTCTCGAGGCCCACAGGTCCTAGACATGGAGTATCGAGAGTTGGATCGAATTTAGCATGGCCCTGGAGGGCCCATCTTTTCTCCATTTCAGCGCCTCTACTTTGTCAGCAACAAGAACATCCATCACCATTGGCTTGGTCTTGTGTCTGAGATGGTTCTTTCTCCATGAGGTAATGAGTCCGGGTATCATGGTATGTGTCACTCTGATTTTCAAAACCTTTGAATATGTGCATTTAATTCCTTTTGTTTCTAACAAATGCTTGGATCTTATACTTGCCCACTTGACCATGTCTAGGGAGATTGACAGGATGCCCTAGTAAGCCTGTGTCCATAGGTTCTGGTTTGCCACTGGGGGGATTTCTGAAAATCCATCATCCACTCCCATCATAACACCACCTTTTCATCTTGCTTCCTGCTCACCTATCCGATTACACTTGTCTGGGCACTGCGTTGACCTATCATTTGAGGATTTACACCTTACCTAGTGGGAAGAAGGGGCTAAAGGCCCAGAAGGTAAAAGCAAGCTAGCAAAAGATAAAAGCCTTATAATAAAACCTCGAGATGCTTCGCTCAGGGATCCTCGAGAAAGAAATAAAAGGATTCTCAGCAAGAAATAAGAGGGACCCATAAAATAATAAAACAAGACCTAGTCAGAGGATAGGGGGTCTCATCACGAGCCAGCCTATTAGGTCCATGGGTACCTAGCAGTATGACATTACCGCTAGTTGGTTACCACGCCAGGGTAGTGACCCTTGGTTGCATGGCCAAGGGAAAGGGGGTCTCATCACGAGCTAGCCTTCGCATTTCTGTGAAAGTACTTGTGGGTAACACTGTCACCACTAGTCACCATGCCAGGGCAATGTCCCTTGATTAGCCTCTTGAAGAAAAATAAATAAAGAATAAAAGAATGAAGAATAAAGAATAAAAGACATGAATGGGCTTGGAAAAAATTGCATCCAGGACATGTGCAGCTCGCCTTCTACAAAGACACCCACAGGTAAAGCTTTGCACCCTCTTCTCTCATTGCACCCACTTGCCTGGACATCCCTTATCCACATCACCCACTTGCATGGCTTAAATGAGGTCTCTTCCAGAAACTTTCCTCTTCTAGTGGACACTAGCCCAATAGGACGCCTTGTCACTTTCTCCAAACTTGTATTGCAGGCTTGTATAATGTATTTGAGCTTTTAACTAGGGTAATAGGGGTTATATGCACATGTTTAATAATATTGATGATGAGATGTGATTGACATTGCTATGATCCCTGTGACTTATGAGCCCATGGAGGGCGTAGCTGTTGATGTTCAGGATCATGCCCGACGGATAGGTACCATGTTGGACCGGTACACATGGGGAGATGACCAGTTCGAACCTCCATGGGGCTGAAGAGCCCACCAGATGGATGATGGGACCCCATCAAGGGGCAGAGGCAGGAAAAAGATGATCAGAGGCTTCACACTGGAGAAGAGGAGGACGTTCCACCAGAGGCACCCTGGCAGAGCTTGACCTAGGGGGATTGTGCCTCCTCCATTGGAACGTTGACCCTGGAAGGCCCAAGACGTCACCCATGATGATCATGACGTCATCCAGCCTTGTGGACGTCTTGGGAGGCAGATTTGCCAGTGTTGGCACGTATGGCAGGTTGGAGAAGCCCAGGGAGGGCTAACATTTTGCTCCAGGATGCTGCATGTTCCCTAGAAGGGGTTGACGTCACCCTAGAAGGGGCATGACGTCTCTCTTTAGCTTGATTAGGGTTTAATTTTGAGCATTTAATGTAAAACAATATGATTTTTAGTATTTTGGCCTTGTTGGCCTTTTTATGACCTAAAAGTGAAATTAGGTCATGGTATAGTATAAATTGAGAGTTTTCACTCATGTTTTCATCATCTCTCACTCACTCATTTGTGAGGTCTGAAATTTGTGCTACTCTTGGGTTCTTTGGATGAAATTGTGAGGCGCACTTGTTGAAGGAAGGCATTTTTGGATGGAAGGTGTTACAACTAGGGTTTGCTATGTTATTTCTTGGTGAAATGAAAGTAAATTTATGCAAAACTTCTTGATTGAATGGTTGTATTTCTATTTCTTGCATTCATTGTTATAAATTTGTTGAATAAACCTTGGGTGACAAGCACACATTGTAGGTCCTTGTCTCATTTCCCCATCAAGATTTTCAACCACTATTTGAAGAGAGAAAGAGCCTAGCCTTAGCTACACTTTTTTCCCCTCTTCTTTTGCTAGTCGTTTTACTTTTCTAAGCTAAGAAGAAGAATATGCATCAGGGCCTAGTTCAACTACACCTTGATGAGCCGATTTTCTAGGGTTTGTTGGTAAAGCCTTGCCATAGCAACACATTGCCTAGAAGATCCTCTTGTCTTAGTTTTATGCCTTTTTCTGAGCTAGTTGTTTTCCATTTGACCTAAGGAAGGAGGAGAGAGCATTGAGGCCTAGTTCCCCTACACCAAAGTGAGCCTCTCTCCCCTAGGGTTTCATCCTTGAGGTCTTTCCTGAGCAACACCTCAAAGTCTAACCCTCTTTTCCTTAGTGCTATTATTTTCACTTGATCCTTCAACTTTTGTGTCCTCTAATTTTGACTCCATTAACCCTGAGGCACTAATCTAAAAGACCTCTTGTCTTGAGTAAACTTAATCACAAAACCACTCTCAATACTTTGAATGAAACCCTAACTACTCTAACCCTAGCCTAAAGACTAACCATACTAACCTATTTGTTGTTGTCATCCCTTGCAATTAACATCATTGTGTAGCTAATCGTTGTACTTATGTGAAATTGAATGGTTATTTAAGGGAATTACTTAAATGAAGTGTTGATTGTTACATTGAATGCCACGTTTTCTTGAACATTTATTGAAGAAGTGACATTATATATGATTGCTATTTTATAAACACTGACTTCGCCAATATTTATTATTCAATTGCTTATATATATCAGATAGTCATCAATTATATGAAGTACTAACCAAGTGAACAAGCTTTCATGTATCAGTTTCTTATTTCTTTGTCTCAGGCAGGTGCATCTTTTTGGGTTATACTTCTCTTCATTGGTTGTTAGCCAGACTATATGCTCGGTGGTGACTTGTGAGGGGGCAAATTTACCTTTGTCTTACAATACTTTGCCTTCTCAAAACCCTAGTTCACCGGGGACGTCTCCCCTGGGCCTTAACTCCCTAAACAGAAAGAACCATCCTATCAAGGTGACATTGGGTGGGATTGGTTCCAGTTACGCTAGTTTGCCTCTTCACATCTATCTTTTATCCTTACTACAAATTGTGCGATAACAGTACCAACTACTTTTCATGGAAATTCCATATGGAGGATGTCTTGAGAAGTAAATTATTGTACCAAATTACCTTGGGGAAAGAACTAGAACCCAGCGATGATGAAAACAAAGTCATATGGGAAATTAAGAATGACAAAGCATGTGGATTGATCAGAATGTCCATCTCTCTTGATTTAAGGTTTCACCTTCAAGGAATTGATGACCCTATTGATGTTTGGGAAAAACTTGAAGCTATGTTTGGTAAACACAATATTATTCGAGCCCACTAGTTGGAGAATTAGTTAATGACTTTAAGTCCAAATGATTTTCCTTGCATTGAAGATTACGTATCTAAGTTCAAAACACTTAGAATTTTATGTATACAATGAAAAATAGATTTTCTCGAAGATCGATGCATATATGTTATTCTTGCTAAGCTTGGTAGTGCATATTCTATTTTTGTACCTACCTTTTATGCCACCAGAGAAGCCTTAGGGTTCGTTTGGGCTTTTCAAAAATCTAGAACCTATGCCTAGCGGCTATATTTTTCTTCTTGTAAACTAATTTTATTCGTGATACTTTTGCTCTTTCTCTTGACATGAAATTTGGCAGCGGAATACATACTTTTAGTGAAAACTGCAGCTTGATAATATAGAGTGCGGACTTCCTTTTCCTTTTTTTATTTTTTATTTGGTTCTTCCTTGTAGCAGCGAAATATATATATATATATATATATATTTTTTTTTTTTATAACCAACTTGATTTTGAAAAATGGCCAAGGGCCGGTTTGTGGAACAATCAGAGAAACTCTGAACGACGGGGTTGGCCAAAAGCCATATCAAACAGGGTCTGAGTAAAGTGCGGCCAATGGTCGGATCAAAACTTGGTTATGATACCAAATGAGACGAACGAAGTTCGCTCACACAGAAAATATCCAAAATAGAAAGGATATAACACAATAATCCATGTAGGACTATAAATATATTATAAAAGAATGTATAAAACATAGATGATTGATAATAGATTATGCGTTTGCAATGAGAATGAGGGCTCGTTTATATACCCTCAAAGGGGGTTCCCTTTCATGAAAAGACACGTCTTTTAGATAAGACATGTTGTTGGGTAAACTATATGCAATAATTTCTAGACATTAAATTATCGACTGAGATTTTGTAAACTTAGAGATGCAAGCACAGGAAATGCAGGATCAGAGCCTATTCTAGTCTATGCTAATGTCGACAAAACACACTTCAAAATGTAATGAATGCAAGAAATAAGAGCTCAAATGAAATAAATATTATCACCACATGATGTAGCTTAACATCGGATCACAAGATCATGTCTCTCGAGTTAGATCCCGATCTTCAATGACTTATTCATTGAAGAAATTGCTTTGGCATTAATCAGATATAGATTGCTACAATAATGTCCTCAACATCAACAAAATGATTAAATGTAAATTATCATAATAATAATCTTTCTCCCTCGATCACATCCATCTTAGTTACATATTTATACATGGGAAAAGATCAGATCCAATCCCCAAACTCAGAACTAAATGAAATATGGTTTTACAAATTAAGAGATTTTGAAAAACGGCTCGCAACAGTAAATCTGGGCAAACCCAGTTTGGGAAAACCTCCGTAACTTTTTAGCCATGTCTCATTTTGGATATCTTCCCTCCTTTCAGCTAAATGAGGTCCTTCCCCACAAAACCCATGTTCCATAATTTGGAGATCCGTCCTCATTATCGTGGAAATCGTGATGGAAGTTAACTGCTGCAAATTTGGCATAGTTTTTTCTAAAATAAACTTTGACCATGCCTGAAGGATTCTATGTTGGACCTGAGCGCCAACCAATAGGTCACAATCCATGCTGACACCTAGTCCTCCAAAACCCATGTGAGCCAATCTGATTTGGGCGTGCACAAGTAGGTCAAGCTACAAACTTGAGTAGCATAATAGTTGTGTGTTGGTACAGGAATATCTACAATAGTGCGGGAATAATTTTAATGATAGAAAGGTGAGTATGACATTTATCATTGATAAAATACATAGCCTAAAAAACCTTGTTAACTCATTATGAACATAGGAAAAGTAACATAATAAAACAACTTTTACCTCATAACACTTGTCAAGGGTCTAGGGCTTGAAATAGTGAAAACAAGTAACAATAGGTTATGTTTAGATGCAAAAATATGGTATTGCTGGCCAAAATAGGTATCTGGTGAGTGACAAAATAGGGGTTCAACACACGTCTTTTCTTTTATGATGTATTAATTATTATTTATTTATACCTATTCCTATATATTGTGTTCATAACACAAGCGCACCCTCCACAAAGGTGCTCATAGAAATGAACCAAATGACTCCATAAGCCATGAAGTAATCCCAACACATTTCACTATCACACTTACTCTCGAAGGGTTATTTTCTTTCTTGCTTCCCCCAAGACATATTCCTCTACTTGTGTCTTTCTTTCCTATTTTTGTTGGCACACCTAATAGGGTTTGGTGATGGTCCTCCCATATTCAAACTTTCCAACTTACACAAAGTCTTGAGCTAATGTGAAATTTGAAGGGGATACTTGATGTGAACTGTTTATGTGGCTTATATCTTAAGTAACAACTTACTTTGTATGATCTAAGGCATTTTATACCTTGTGAACATTGGTTTTACTTAATTCCATGCTTTGATTTGATTTGATTTGGATGTCCTTGACATGGTTCTTTCAAGGACATCCCATGCTTTCACCCAGGACATTGTGAATTTGTTTACATGATATGGCACATGTGATGTAGAGCGTTGAGTCATTGGATGGCTTGACACACTCAGTTACAGGATCTCACACCTTCTGGACATTGGACAATGGACAAATGGGATTGGATTTGACAAATATGTTCATGATGACAAAGGGATGGGAAAAAATCCCACACCCTGGGAACTGAACCTCAAAGATTATTAAGCATTGGATGGTCGACGTTGCACTGATATATGGTTGGATGACATGCAAAGATGATATACACCCTTCTCCACCTTAGATGACATTCTTCACACCTTGGACATTGGGCCTTCTTTACGATGATGTCATACTAGGGTTTGCTAAAGATGTTGGGGTTTGTTGCCACTTAGACACCTCATGATGAATTGAGATGTGATGGGGCACTTGACCATGGTCTTACACCTCACTTATGTTACTTGATGATGACATGTGGCCTTTAGAGGCCCCCCTTCACCTTTTTGAAGGCTTGACGCCACCACACGTGTAACCATATTATTATATATTATTTTCATTGTAGATGCTATTTTGAGTGGATAAACCTTAGTAGTCTTCCTTTGAGTTTTGACTTGGTTATATAAGGGGATAGCTCTAAGTATCAGACCTTCACCTTCTCTCTTGCTTGGCCTCCTTGTATGCATTGTCTTGACTGCATTTTCCCTAGGAAAGTAAAATGACACTAGTCTAGTTGATTGCAAGTGGTGGTTAGAACCCTAGTTAAATTTAAACTTTCTCTGAAAATTCTTCCTTAAATTGAATTTATAACATCATTTGCAAGCTAATTACATTCTAATGTTTGGTAAAATTATTGGTTTTCTTGCTGCTGTAAAAAATTGTTTGCTACAGCCATTAGGGTTGCATATTTTGCTGCAGATTTACTTAATATTGTGGCAAAACCTGCACAGAAAATTGTTTTAGCAATTTCATATTGTTTCCCTTGTTATACGTGAAAATAGGTGAGACAATTGCTAATTTTTTGGGTTGTATTTCTTATTGCTTTTATAAATCTTTCATTGCTGATATAAATTGGTTGACTGCTGCAAATTTACAACAACAATAGGTTTTATTGGTTATCTAGTGTCTAAAGGAGATTGATATGCTTTATAACTTGGTAATTGATGATTGTATGCATTGAAGAGTTTATTGTCTTGTACATGTTTCCCAATTACCTCGTTCAAACCAATTTGTCCCTTCACCTTTCCTAGACCTAGATTATCCATCTAAGTGACCAAGATAGGGGGCTATAGGCATGGATAATCTTGCTATTTGATCCTTGAAGTCACTAGGAAAGCCTCCCTTGTGTTGGACTTCTTTCCTTAACCAAAACGAGGGAAGTATCTGCTTAGGTGATAGTGGTGGATACTTCCAATTGTTACATAAGATTGGGATCTTGTGTAGGGCTTTACACAAGTACAAATCATGTCATAATAGACATCTCGTAGATCCCTATCATGACTATCAAGCACCTCTACAAGTCCATACTTGGTAGGCTCATAGGGACCATCAAACTTCATCCAGAGTACCATTGTCGTGAAGTAGGGATGCCTTTCTTCCCCTACATTGTTTTTTATCTACATAGATGAGTTGGACTCCTTCCTCCATGAGCATATCCAATCGAGGGATGGGTTCTTCCTTCACCAAGTCTTGATCTCCATTCTCCTTTTTGTCGACAACGCGATCCTCTTTTCCCCCATCGTAGAGGGGATACAAAGACAACTTCATTGCTTATTTAGTTTTTGTGGTCTTCGTTAGATGATGGTCAACCTTACCAAAACCAAGTTCATGATATTCAAGAGGATGAAGAATGCCCTCTCATAGTATAATTTTTACTTTGAGGGTGTGGAGATCGAGATCACCAGGTGTTCAATTCTTTGGGCCCAAGTTTGGTTTGAGGAAAATACCCTCAAACGTTTTTGTGAACAAAGGTTATGGATCCCTCACCCTCCTCGAGTATCAGTTATTTTAGAACCATCTTCAAGACATTTTTTCCAAGATGGACCTTATGGACAACCTCGTCAAACCCACATTTCTCTATAGTTCAATTGTTTGGGGGCCTAGTTTACTTGAGTTGAACTAGGACATGGAAAAGAGAGTTCAGGTCCTCATGCTCCACCACATCATCAAATGCAAGAGGACAATTCCCCATGCCATTATTCATGCAATGTTTGTGGCCCCTAGCTTCAAGATTGAGACCATCTTTGATTTGGTCTCCCTTCTATACCAGGTTCAAAGCTATGCTGACTCTTTAGCCAACTGAGATTAGTTCCCTTATCTTGCTTTTGTTCTTTGGAGGCATGTTATCCCCATTTTTGTGGGATAACTAAGGAGATGATGTCTTGAGTCCCTCAGATTGCAGACGTGGAGTAACGAGAGACAGCTTAACCAGCAGTGACCACTTACATAGATGGAGACCCACCTCACCACCACGCTCCAGGGTGATCATGACAATACCCACCACATCAGTTGGACTCCGAAAGACATTGGGTCTTGCTCCATGAGGTACAAGTCAGGTATTGTGGTGAGTGTCATTTCAATATTTAAGGCATTTGAGTGTGTTACATCTATTAGTGCTTTTGATTATGTGACGTTTGCTTGGACATTATGTTGTTTTCCCTGTTTTACCTTGGTGGTTGACATTGCTCCCTAGTAAGTGGGTCACCCTTATGGATAAGGATGCTACTGGGAGGTCCTCTTGATGAGTCATCGTGCCATTCCCTACCATACTTGTCACTTTCCACACTTCATCCCCTCATCTCCTTACCTTTTGGGATTTTTGGGTGTATTGACCCAAGAAGGGGTTGTCCCTCATTTCATGGGAAGAAGGGGCTGAAGGCCTAAAGGATTGTAGATGGAAAAAGATAAAACCCAAACCATTAACCTTCTAGATGCTCGCCCAGGGATCCCGAGGACAATGAAACGTCTCTCTCATGAAATTGATGGGACCCGTGAAAAAATAACTAATAGCAAATACCAACCAGGGAGGGGCATGTGTGGGCACTGTTTTTAATGCTTAGGTAGAAGCCCCACACATGTTTCCAACTTGGGAAAGCATGATGTGACCAGGGTAGAGTCAAGGTGGGCACAATTTTTATTGCTTAGGTAGAAGCCCCGGCTTGGATTCAACTTGGAAACATCCTAAAAAGAATTAAAGGCAATAAATGGGCTTGGAAAAAGGTTGCATTGAAAACGAAGGTGCAACACACCCTCTACAAAGGCACCCATAAATGAGACAATACGACCCCTTGTACGTCATGAACCCCATGCCCAAAAGTTTTTCCCTTCATCCATGGCACATCTCCCACATGATTTAGAAGGAGGTCCCCCCAAGAAACACCCCTAAACTTGAGTAACAATTCACCCAATAGGTCGTTTTGTCAACCCTCCCATACCTAAGCTTGGCAAATTGCATAGGGTCTTTGAGCATTGGTTTATTTTGATGAAGTAGTTTGGATGTACATGCTTAGGTGGATTTATTATTAATTTGATTTACTTATCATGATGCTTTGACTTGAGATCCTTGGAGGGTGTATCCATTTGTTTTTGCAAGATGTAGCTGGTGAACAGTTTTGGAGGAAAAAACCTAGCTTGGGCTTCCATGGGGCTTCAATCCCACAGGTTGGATGCCAAGGGCCCACATGCCATATCATAGAGACATGCCTTTGGAGGTTTACATGGCATCATGGAGGACTTAACCTAGCCCCTACCACAACGTTTTGCTTGAAGGAGGCAAAACGTCACTTTCTTGAGGCTTGACGTCATAGAGGGGTTAGGGTTTGGTGGTGATGGAGTTGCTACTTAACACTTGGCATGTTTTGGTGGGAGGAGACTTGAGGAGGCTATAGTGCATGAGAGAGTATTTATGAGCCCCAACAACCTCAACCTTCCACCCCAACAAATTGCTCAAAAGGTCAAAACGTCACCCTTAGAGGGATGATGTCATTTTAGGGTTTTCTTTCATGTGCAAAAGTAAAAATTAAATTAGATTATTTTTGTGAAGGGGAAAAATAAGGGTTGTTGCCCCATTATTTTGTGTTTATCATAAATTATGTGGACAAACTATGTTTAAGACTTTTTGTATAAATAGAGATCATTTGAATCTCATTTCATAACATTACTCTCACATTGTGAGAAATACTTGGCTGCGATTTTCACTATGCTTGAGGATTCTTGGTGATTATCTCTTATGAAATTGAATTGTTATGTTATCTCTTGGTGATTGGATGAATTTAAGTGATGCGCACCCCTTGAAGGCTTATGTTCTTGCTTTGAATGGTGATTCGCTTGGTGAAACTAGGGTTTGATATCTCTCTTTCTTGGAATTGGTAAGGAAAAATCTGCATACTTGTTAGTTATTTCTTTCTTATTCTCGGTTATTATTGGTTGAAACCCTAGGAGTAGTATGTTGTATACACCCTCCATTAAGCTCCATCTCATTTTATAAGTTTACAAGTTATTCTTGGGCAAGGGTTGCTAGGAGGAATATGAGTGTGTATACCCTCCTAGATTTTACCCTAGTTTGATTAGCATACCCTAGGGAGAAAGAGTATTTACACCCCTAGGGGTCTTGTTGATTAAAATTGTGTTTAAAGACTCCATTCACCCAAATATTAAAGGCACTAATCTGATTTTTTCATTGGAGATATAAAATACTTGCCTCGGTAAACATGAAAAATCATTCTTTTGAGATTGTTTAACTTGGAATCAATTCTATGCTTTATGTGTTTGATTGAGCCACTAGCGCATCTCAATTTGCTAAGTATCTCTTGCTGCTGTTATAACATTTCATCTACAGCCATTAGGGCTGCAGAAACCCTCTTACATTTTCTTTCATAACTCAATACTCAACCGCTGAAAATTGCTAATTCCACATTAACCTACCAAGGCCAAGGCACTTTTTGGGTGGATTGTTGGCAAGTTTTGAAGGTTGATTTCTCTACTGTAATAACTTGTTTGTTACAGCCACAAGGCTGATAATTATTTCTGCAGAACTTTTTTACAACGGCCTTACATTGTTGCTAAAGTTTTATGCTATCTTTTTGAGCTAAACTAGTTAATTTGCTAGCTTGTCTCTTGTACTTTTCACTAAGCTTTGAGCAACTTTATTTTGCGGTTGTCATTATCATTTTGTTGCTGATATACATCATTGTTTATTTCTTCAATTAGGGACATCAAGCTTAACTTGCTTGTCCACCTAACATTATATGCATATACTTGGCTTGTTCTTGTGTCTCAGGTAGGTACATCACTCTTTTCAGGTACTCTTGTCTCTTGGAAACTTTTGGCTACCACCAAGACTCTTTCTCAAGCCTTTTCTGTGCTTATTATCTTGACCTATGTGGGATACACTTCCATCATTCCACCTTCCTTCTCATTTCCCCCTAGGGTCATCGGGATTCCCCCCTTGAGGTGATTCTTTCATCTCTAAAGTGATTAGAATACCTTCCTAAGGTGACGGTGGGTAGGTGTTTTCTAAGTTGTCACCATTTGGTGGTTTGGTTGGGCTTTTCCCAACCTACAACTTGTGCAATAACGTTTTGGCGCCATTTTCGGGGAGGATTTTGAATCCTTTTCTGAACCCTAATGACACTTTGGCAATCTATTTGAAAGCCTTCCCCTAGCTTGCCTGGCGACTCCACTTGAAGGAAATTCCCCTTCCACCCTTGATGAGATTTTCTTGAGGCTCATCTGGCGACTCCACATTCTAAGAACCCACCTTTCCTTGTTTTCCCCTTTCCATCATTTGATGAGCCTTGATCTCATCTGGGAACTCCATTGAGGTGTCTTTTCAGTCAATGGAAATATGGCACCTTGGGATGAACCCTCATCCAGAACTTGTTATGCCTTGAGGAGGGCACTTTTACAGATGGAAAGGGAAAAGGCTGCTGGTAAAGCTGTTGAGGAAATGATGAATCGTATAAAAGAGTTATTTCAAAAATCTACCGAAGAACTAGCCCTTGAAGATGAAAAAGTGCTTGAAGGACATATATCTGAAGAAAGTTACCAAGAAGATCCTAATGATTTTTCTCATGTTGAAGATCAAGACGATACATTTGACAAAGACGAAGTGCTCATATTTGCCCTCCCACTTGATGAAGACATCCATGCCTTTGCTTCTCCTAGACATTAAGAAGAGAACATGATGATTTGTGACCCTTTTAAATACCTTGATGATGCTTTGCTCCTCGAATTTGGAAGTGAAGAAGTATTAGAGGAGCCTTTGGATATGACAGGGCCTTTTGAAAAAAGGCAAACAAAGCACTCTGTATTAAGGATCAAGCCTCTTGTGATGAAGAGGCGATGGAGGATCATGTTCATAAAGAGAAAGAAGAATTCTAACGAATCACAATAGGTTGAGACATCATTGTCTTTTCTCTCGCTTGATGAAGGTGAGGTTGCCCAGCTCCTACACATGAATTTGAAGAATCAATTGAAGATCCAATTGAAGCCACCCTAGCCTCTATCCTTCCTGCACACAAAGACAAAGAGATCGTTATTTTCAGTCACATTGATGGTTTTATGAAAGAACCCCCTTGGATTTAGTTGATGAGCATATAGATAGGTTCATAAAAACTGGGAAACATAGATGGGATGGTTGTTGTCTCACTTTTGATGTGTATCCCATTTACGACATTGAGGGTGGCTCTCGAGAAAAAGGGGTTGAGTTGTCATCAGAAGAATGGTATTCATACGTGTATGATTCATATGTTTGGCATCTCGATGATAATATGATTATAGATTTGTTCTGTCCATCGAGGGATGACCCGACACAACATTTTCAGAATGATTTTTGTCCATTCCTTGAGAGTTGTGATGCAGATCCTTTTGGGGATGCAGAATTGTTCTACGAGGATTTTCTTCCATCTTCATCCTCAATTTTAGATGAACACCAAGACATGGCCTTTCCAGAGCAATCAAAGGCTCACTCTACAAAGAGAAAGTATTTTCGTATTGGGGATTTCTACAAGGAGTCACAGATGAAGAGGCCACGTTTTTCTTTCTCTAGACCTGAGTTGATCCCTTGCCTCAATCCTTCTTCTGATGGAAATCATGAGGTATTCTTGGGATCTCTCATATCTTCTTGCTCTTCAGAAAGAAACAATCATACTAACGGAGATAAATATGAGCCATCGTCTACATACGATAGTCCCATTCAGAGATGGATTGATCAGGCTTGTGGCTACACTTTCAAGCTGGATGAGCATGCTAATGGTTCTTCTTTCCAGTAGGATTTCCTCCCTCCCACCCATCTCCATGAGTTTTATTTCATGATTGATTATATGTTTATTTGTGCTCATGATTGTTATGTGTTGGACTTATCTTTGTTGTTTCACATGATTAAGCACAAGGGAAGATACCTTGATGAAGTAATGATTAGTTGGTTACACTGGTTGGACGACTTCACCTGACATTTCAGGACCTAATCTTCAGGGCCCCAGGTAAGTAGGTAGGTCATCTTGCTTTCACTGCATTTGAATCTTGATTTCTCATGATAGTTTAGATGCATTTCATATTTCATTTTTCTCTACTTGCATTTTGATTTCATGTTTAGTTTAGAAATAAATAAA
>ML815157.1:218269-235606 GCA_009831015.1 Picea engelmannii
TATGTGCTTGATTGAGCCACTAGAGCATCCCAATTTTCTAAGTATCCCTTGCTGTTGTTATAACATTTCATCTATAGCCATTAGGGCTGCATAAACCCTCTTATATTTTCTTTCATAACTCACTACTCAACCATTGAAAGTTGCTAAAAGTTTGCCACATTAACCTACTAAGGCTAGCGTACTTTTTGGGTGGATTGTTGGCATGTTTTGACGGTTGATTTCTCTGCTGTAATAACTTGTTTGTTACAACCAAAAGGCTGACAATTATTTCTGCAGAACTTGTTTACAACAACCTTTACATTGTTGCTAAAGTTTTATGCTATCTTCTTGAGCTAAATTAGTTAATTTGCTAGCTTGTCTCTTGTACTTTTCACTAAGCTTTGAGTAACTTTATTTTGCAGCTGTCATTATCATTTTGTTGCTGATATACATCATTGTTTATTGCTGCAATTAGGGACAAAAATCTTAACTTGCTTGTTCACCTAACGTTATACACATATACTTGGCTTGTTCTTGTGTCTCGAACAGGTACATCACTCTTTACAGATACTCTTATCTCTTGGCAACTTTTGGCTAACACCAAGACTCTTTCTCAAGCCTTTTCCGTGCTTAGTATCTTGACCTATAGGGGCAACACTTCCATCATTCCATTTTCCATCTCATTTCCCCCTAGGGTCACCGGGATTCCCCCCTTGAGGTGATTCTTTCATCCCTAAAGTGACGGGAATACCTACCTAAGGCGACAATAGGTAGGTGTTCTATAAGTTGTCGTCATTTGGTGGTTGGGTCGGGCTTTTCCCAAGTTACAACTTGTGCGATAACAAGGCCATAGTCACTACTACCACTTTCCTTTGGGCTCGTTGTTGGTTTGTTGAGGACACTTGTCTACTTCAATGGGTTGGTATCTTGATGGACCAACTCCCACCTTTCAGATATTCTCCTCATGCCCTCAATCGATTCTTACCAACCAAGTAGGAGTTGAATAGTATTATTGGACATGACATCTTTAGACAATATATTTAGGTTACTTGGGGTGACTGACTAGGAGGGGGGTTAAACTCCAAGATGGCCTTCTTATGTAGAGCACTTCATGGAGTTGAGGGATGACCTTATTGTTAGGCCCCCTTACATGCTTAGGCACTAGATCCATGCTCTCAAAATCCCGTTTGGGAAGTTTCAAGTGGGTTCTCATCAACTTTGGATTGAGACCGATCATCATGTCACATGGGGAGATAATATCTGTCAACTTTTCATGTAATGTCCCTTTCCCAGTGATGACTCCAGAAGGAGCGACATTGTTTCCTATACTGATTCTCATAGGCTATAGTGTCATTTACTAGAAAAGCCTAAGTTGAAAGTGGCATTAAGTAATAAAGTGTAAAAAGGTGATTAAGTGACGTAAAAGAATAATTAAAGATAAAACTTAGGAAAAATCACTTAATTAAAGTGAACGTGGAATTAGATGAGAAAAAGGATAAAAGGTGTTTTAAGTGACTTAAATGATTATTAAGATAAAACTTAGGAAAAATCACTTAATTAATCCAGGTGAATGTGAAATTAGAAACAAAAATCACTTAATTAATCAAGGTGAATGTTTGGAGGAAAAGTCACTTAATTAATAAATTTAACGGGAAATTAGATGAGCAGGGGAGTATAAAGGAGAAAAGTCGATCTAATTCACGATTATGCATGAGTTGAGTTGAGAATTAGACCTCAAAGGAGAAGTCAGATGACTTTATTCATGCTTTGTGGATTTCTGGAGGAAACCACCACCATTAATAGATTTTGGTGTTGAGAGACACACCCTAGTCCATTGGAATAATCACCCAGATTCTTCGTTAGGCTTCAGAGTACAGGATTGGATCCTTCCTTAAGGATTTTCTTCATTTACAAGTTCAAGTTCAGGAAGATTCAGATCAGAGATATAGAGTGGATTTATCTTGGCAGCGTATTCTGGAGTGCATGCAACGTACATTTCTTGCATGCAACAGATCCGAGCTATATCGTTCTTGCATGCAACAAATTCGAGCTTATTGTAGCAGATCCAAGCTATATCCTTCTTGCATGCAACCGATCTGAGCTTATTGTAGAAGATCCGAGCTATATCTTTCTTCCATGCATCAGATCCGAATTGCATGTGTTGTCTAGGAAGAGGGCGACCTAGTGGGAACATAGATTCTGAGGAGCATAGCTATCAAATCTCAATTTTCCATTGGTTTCGGCAGTTCCATGCAACATTCCTTCTATGCTTGGAGTATATTCAACTTGCATGTTGCAGATCGGTGGATTCATGTTATAGATCAATATTCTACTTGTCTTCCTGGGTACTGTAGGATAGTTTCATCTCTGTTACATTCTAATTGAGTCATTCTGAGATTTATTTCAAGTATTTCCATGTATTAGCATTTGTTTTTATTTAATAAAATGCAATGAGTTATTTATGGATCCAACAATGCCATGTATGCTACACATGAGAACATAAAACTAAACATACGCATCTAAAAACCCAAGAAACACATCCAGAAACCCCCAAAGTAACATATCTGTAGCAGAACATCCAATAGTAGAGGTAAATATCCAAATCCAAGGATAAGGGATATTTCAGTGGCATCAAAGTTGGTTTTCCTACCAGCCTAAGGGGAAAATCAGTGAGGAGTTATTTGAGATTGTTTCCACTAAATTTCAGCAGTGATAACTTGCACTTATACCTTTAGATGCAGTAATAGAGAGAAAAAATTCAGATCGGATATGGAGGACAGCGTGAGGAATATTCGTAATATTATTGCATAGGGGCAACAATAGTTGAGGCAGGCTATTGAAAGAAATCAAAACAATGCATGGATCAATGGAGCTAGTGGTTCAAAGAGGAAGCAAACAAGACATACTTACATGATGAGGAGTTTGCAGATTTGTTTAGGGAGTATCAAGAGCTTAGTGTGACATTTCACTCAGACATGTCATTCAAGGATTTTTTCACCATCAAACATCTTGAGTGGTATGAACCCCAAGTATTAGTGGACAAGAAAGTGAAGGTGCCAAGGAAAAAGTTTGACGACACATATGGTGAAGTGTCTCAATCAACCATTTGTCCCGGACAGACTTCGGATACGCACAGCCGAACCCCCTGTTACCCTTGATCTCCCCCCAATAATCTCATACATATTTGACATAACGAATTGGATGACAAATCCAAGAGAGTGAGTCTCTTTCACCTCATACAACGAGTCCACCTGAGCGAAGGAGATGGATTAGGTATCTCCCTACAGCTAAGGCTTGCCAGTCACTAATATTCTATCTAAGGAGCATCTCCGTAACCCCTGCAATTCTCAGTTCGCAGATGGCCAAGTCTAATTTAATAGGGGGGTATTTACGAGATAGTGCTCACAAAACAATGCCTCCTCATGAAGATTTCGATCAGTAGCCTTCCCACTCCTCTGAGTCTATCCCACCGCCAAATTATCTCCCCATATGGATGAACATCTCTAAAAGATTCATACTTCCCATCTAGACTGGTATGTCCAAGATCTTGAGCAAGGTGTTACCATAATCAATAGAGAAAACCTTGTCTATAGGCAATGAGTTTACCTCGTAAAAGACCCGTCTTCTCACTCATGCCGCTTAACTTAAGTAGGCGACGCTCATTATCAGTTGAGGATTCCACATCATACCTTAGTAGTGATGCTCATGATGATGAGGATGTGCTAGCACCTATGTATGATGAGAATTCAACACCTTATCCTATTTATGATACTTATGGTGATGCAAGCATGATTGTATCTAAATATGAGGAAGACTGGGTATTTGAAAAATTGTCATGCCATATTGATATTTCTTCTCAAGAGCCATGCATGGAGGATGACAAAGAAGGGGCTGATTTGGTGGATGAAAAGAAATCAGAAATTTTGTATGAGGATGGCAGTCCACATGATTCCCATCATTGCATGGCATAATCTAGTAATTCAATTGGTGTTGATGAGGAACTTTGCTACCAGCTGAATTTGGGACGCTCATCATCATTGACAACAACAAATACTCCATCATCTTTGTTGGCAGTCGTGACACCTAAGGGCATGAGTAGCACTCATGATTTGAGGGAGGAGCCTCTTATGATCAATCCAGACGAGGAGCATTCCGAGTTGCAGGTACTCGAGGAGAGTGTGGATTTCACTTTGATTTAGAGTTTGGATTGCACTTTGATTTGGCATTCCGGGGGTGAGGAGCCCTTTCTTTTGTAGAACTCATTAGAGGGTCAGAGTTTAGCTACAAAGGAGATGGTTGAGCACCTTCCTTGTGGACCAACTTGTGAGGAATCATATGCGCCCATGGATTGGGTAGAGTGGTACATGATGGACATGGACACACTCTGGGGTACAGGTTTAGTCATCATCAATAGTGTTGGATTCAGTAGCACAAACAGGGCACCAGACGATACAGGAGGACACAGGAGTATGTCATAGTATAGGAGATTATACATTGGCACATGGTGGTGCATAACAGAGTTTTGGAGCATTTCCTCTAGGGAAACCTTCGGACAGAGTCATTGAGTATACCATTGGGTTGAGGTTACTCGGGGTCGGTGAGTGGATGGGTGAGCCTCAACGAGTAGTGTATCCCTCGATGATTGATTTTCATATGGGATATCATCAGGCTTGGGCCAGGGAGCAGGGTACTCATAGGTCTGTTCTCAAGTGCCATCATGAGTTCGTGGTCATGCCCTTGGGGTTGACCAACACACCAGTCACCTTCCAGTCGTTCATGCAGTGTCAGAGACACCTATTACTGTTATTTGATTCCCTCATTGTATGCAACAACACAGGCGAGGATTACTAGAGCCGGTGGGATGAGATAGGGGGCATTGTGGTCGTGACAGAATTCATCCATTTGGACTCTGTGATCAGTGCGTTGAGTGCACCAGATGAGATCTAGACTTATTTGGACCGGTTCACAGAGATTGTAGCTGGCGGAGTAGTGGATGGCATTATCTGCCACGAAGATTAAACATCGAGGATTTGGCTCATTTGGACTCCGATGGTTATTGGTGGGGCACAAAAATAGTTGGAAAGAATTGGGAGTGGTGGAATTCCAATATTGAGGTGGGATCTTGGCATTCATCCGAGTGATGGATTGTTTTAGATGAGGTTGATGACTGACTGAGTTGAGGTAGTTATTGGTCTACATCATGGTGGGAATGTTGTGATAGGATTTGTGGATTTTTTTTTTCCCTCACGATACCCAGGATCGAGGATATTCATGGATTGACATGGGTTGACTTCACTAAGGTGCCTTGGATGAGTATGGTCCATGATAGAGGATTTCAGGAGAGGAGAGCACAGTTTGAACATAGTGGTCAGACGATTGTGATTGGAGGGATGCATCATCGGCACGAGGATTTCCCTCTGAGGCTGGCATGAGACCCTGGGATTGCAGTTGTTGACAGGACGACAACTGACATAGGTGGGATTGCTAGTTTTTGTTCTCCAAATTTTACTCCTGGAGTGCGTAGGATTGGTCGCTTGGAGCGGTCTCCTGAGGAGTCGATCACATTTCAACAACTTATGATCGCTTGGCTTACTAGGGGTAGTCAAGTAGATTTGTGTGATAGCACCATGCAGATCAGTATGATGAGCAGAGGGTGCTTCACTTCATACAAGATAGTTTGGGACCCGGGTGACTTCATCACTTATGGGAACGTTCGAGAGTTTCTCACAGGGAGGCACTTTGTGGATGTTGTGTCAGGACACATGGGGGAGAGTCTGCATTGGCGACAGAGCACATTGGTGGTCCAACTATTGTTGATGACTGACAGAGTTGTGACAATGATTGGTCTGCTTTATTTTTCGGACACTAATAGGGGATAGGTTGAGACTTATTCCAAACAACGAGACATACTTTCTTTTCAGATACCCAAGATCGAGGTTGTTAGTGGATTTGCATATTTGGATTCCATGGAGATACCTTTGTAGGACATGATTCATGACAGTAAGTTCATTCACTACAGGTATTTCAGTGTGGGATCCTAGGAGAGGAGGATGCAGACTAGGCTCATTGGTCTGATGGTTATTACCAGAGTGGTGTTGTGACAGAAAGGTGGTCCTTTCCAGAGATCAATTTGGGATCCTGGTATCATTTTCAGTTTCATCTTGGCTTAGTCGATGGAGCGTCAGGTTGTGATGGCATTGCTTGAAGACAAGCAATCTCGGGAAGGGAGAATTGTAATGTCCCTTTCCTAGTGATGACTCCAGGAGGAGCGACTTAGTAGCCTATACTGATTCTTGTAGGCTATAATTGGAAGAAAAAGGGAATAAATTAATTATTTAGTGTCATTTACCAGAAAATCCTAAGTTGAAAGTGACATTAAGTAGTAAAGTGGAAAAATATGATTAAGTGACTTAAAATAGTAATTAAAGATAAATATTAAGAAAAGTCACTTAATTAATTAAAGTGACCGTGGAATTAGATGAGAAAAAGGTGTTTTAAGTGACTTAAATGATTATTAAGATAAAAATTAGGAAAAATTACTTAATTAATCAAAGTGAATGTGAAATTAGAAGCAAAAAGGTGTTTTAAGTGACTTAAGTGATTATTAAGTCAAAACTTAGGGAAAAGTCACTTAATTAATAAAGTGAACGGGAAATCAGACGAGGAGGGGAGTATAAAGGAGAAAAGTTGATCTAATTCACCATTATGCATGAGTTGAGTTGAGAATTAGACCTCAGAGGAGAAGTCGGGCAACTTTCTTCATGTTTTGTGGATTTCTGGAGGAAACCACCACCATTGATAGATTTTGGTGTTGAGAGACACACCCTAGTCCATCGGAAGAATCATCCAGATTCTTCATCAGGCTTCAGAGTACATGATTGGATCCTTCCTTAAGTATTCACTTCATTTACAGGTTCAGGTTCAACCAGATTCATTTCAGAGATATAGCATGGATTTATCTTGGCAACGTATTCAGGAGTCATGCAATGTATCTTTCTTGCATGCAACATATCCGAGCTTATTGTAGCAGATCCGAGCTATATCCTTCTTGCATGTAGTAGATCCAAGCTTATTGCAACAGATCTAAGCTATATCCTTCTTGCATGCAGCAGATCCGAGCTTATTGCAACAGATCCGAGATATATCCTTCTTGCATGCAGCGGATCTAAGCTTATTGTAGCAGATCCAAGCTATATCATTTTTACATGCAGCAGATCCGAGCTTATTGCAACAGATCCGAGATATATCCTTCTTGCATGCAGCGGATCTAAGCTTATCGTAGCAGATCTAAGCTATATCATTTTTGCATGCAACAGATCCAAATTGCATGTGTTGTCTAGGGAGAGGGCGACCTAGTGGAAATAGATTTCATCAGATTTTGAGGAGCATAGCTATCAGATCTCAGTTTTCTGTTGGTTTCGACAGTTGCATGCGACATTCCTTCCATGCATGCAGTAGGTTCGACTTGCATGTTGCAGATCAGACAATGCATGTTATATATTGGTATTCTACTTCTCTTAATTGGTACTATAGGATATTTTTATCTGTGTTACAATCTAATTAAGGCATTTTGATATTGATTTCAAGTATTTCCATGTATTAACATTTTTTGTTATTTAATAAAATACAATGAGTTATTTATGTATCCAACAATGCCATGCATGCTATGCATGAGAAAATAAAACTAAACAAACACACCTAAAAACCCAAGAAACGCATCCAGAAACCCTCAGAGTATCAGATCTGCAACATAACATCCAACAATAGAAATAAATATCCAGATCCAAGTATCAAGGATATTTCATTGCCATCTTCATGACATTGAGACAGAGGAGCACTTCATCTTCCAGTGCCCCATCTATTATGAGATTAGAGGTTGTTTTCACTATCTTTTCAAGGGGTCTCATAACTCTCTCTCCACTTTCTTTTGGTTTCAAAGCTAAAGATGCCTAGCCTGATAAATGAGGGATGCCTTTGACCATAGATCTTACTCACTCCTACTAGCCCCTCCTAGTTTGATCACTTCCAGACTGATTACTTCTTTCTTTCTCAAGATCCTGACAAATAGAGGTACCAAGCGGTAGGTATATAGAAACACTACATCAATTGTTAGGTCCATGAGAGCTTGGGAGGCCATTCAGGCTTGGACTAGAAGGCCCTTACGAGGGTGTTGCCTCAGATCACATGCCAGTTCACACAACATTAGAAGATAGTTAACTTGATTTAGATCTCGGCATAGGGCTACATCATCCAAATAGTGACACATCTCAGACCATATCTCACAACACTTCGAGATCCTTTGATCAATGATCTATCATGAGCTTCTTCTCTTCGACCTTAATTGGTAGGAGAGAGAGCTTCGAGGGTGGTTGACAAGTGCCCCTTAAAAATGACATCAAAGCTACCTCCCTCATTGGAGGTTTTGTTATTGTGTTCACGATAGTACTTGCATGTTTCTACATTACCTCTCTGCTTTTCCGTTTCATGATCTTAGATTATAGATCTTATCGATCATAGTTTAGATATTCTCTTATCATTTTTTTATAGGAGTGACCTTTGCGCTCCCAGTTTGTATCCCATAGTGTTGTATTTAGCAGTCCTTTTGACCTATTTGTGGTTAGTTATTGGACATTAATAAAATTATCTTATCTTATTCTATCTTATCTATGGTTTTCCCATGGTGGGGGAGATATACATGAACTAGCCAAACGAGCCCCCCCAATCCTTCCTAGGGTGATGAACTTAGGCTTAAAACCATTGTTAGTCCTTGACCTGACTCCATTAGGGAAGATAGGTCAACTTTTAGTAAGATCTACAGTATAGTAAATTTACATGTCATCTAGCCCTAGGTTTTGAAAAACCATGAACCTCCATGCTTCCTCCTCCATTCTTCTTTCATCGAGAGGCCCTCTACCTAGACAACAATGATATAGTCATTGTTAACATGTGTTGCTTTAGAGGATATCGAACAACATCATACTATTTCTATTGATGAAGTCTTAAATCCATTTCTATTGTTTCACCCTTGCCTCAACGTAGTTACCGACTTGACGAGAACCCCCCTATGTTCTCTTTTCTTATAGGTAGTACCTCTTTTTGAATCAGGGTTTGATTTTAAGACTTTGGTCATAAGGGTACCAGTTGTCAAGGCCATGAGTTTCAAAGGTGTTACAATTTTGACCTTGATAAAAAGGGGGTACTATTCTAAGCGCCACTTTTCTATTTTGGGGTTGATTTTAAGGTTTTGGTTGCAACGATGTGAGTTGTTAAGGCCATGGTTCCAAAGGTAATTTAGATCCCAAATAAAAAAATGGTGTTGTTGGCACCACTTTTTGATTCCGAATTGATTTTAAGGTTTTGTTTGCAATGATGCGAGTTGTTAAGTCCATGGTTCCAAAGGTAATTTAAACACCAAATAAAAAAAGGGCAATAGGTCTGTAGTCATTGAAAGTGTCAGGTTTATTCACTTTGGGGATGAGGGTAATGAAAGTAGCATTCAATGCTCTAGGAATATGTCCTTTGGCCCTAGATTCCTCTATAGCCCCTAGTAATTCCTCTCGCATGAGGTCAAAGAAGAAATGAAACAATTCATGTGACCACCCATCCGGCCCAGGAATTTTGTCCCTAGGCATCCTACTAACCACTTCTTCCACTTCCTTAAGAGTGACAGGTTTTCCTATATCGTCACTTTCATCATCTGTAAAAAAAACCTGGGAACCTCTTTAATTACATTGATTTGATTGAATGTATCCTTAGGTCCAATTTCTTTATACTAAGCTTTAAAATGATTGTATGCTACTGCACTAATCTTTTTATAAGATGATTTAATGCTACCATCTTCATCTGAAATATCCCAGATAGTATTTTGGCTCCTTCTGTGTGTAGAAAATTTGTGGAATAATTTGGTGTTTCTATCCCCTTTCTCAAGCCATATTTCTCGGCTTCTTAGTCTCCAGGTGGCCTCTTAGATTTCCAAGATCATTTCCTTTATTTGTTTTAAAAAACTTAGGAGGGACAAATCTATAAGTGTGAAACTTGTGTAGGACACCTCTCGAAGACTTTTGTCATCTTTTGTTCAATGTAATTTAGTTCAGAGTGTAATTTGTTCTTTGTCCACTTGCCACTGAATAACCGCTTCCTTTAATTTCCTCAGCTTCGCACCAAGTAGCTTTATAGGAGAAGGATCCTTCCAACTGCCCATAGAGTGCAAAATGGCTCGAACGAAAAGTATAAAATTTGGATCAGTCGGCCAAGAACTGTTGAATTTAAAAGGAGGGGCCGGTTTGTGGGAAGTTTCTTCAATTTGCAGACAGATCGGATTGTGATCCGATAGAGTTGAATTAACAACCCATGATCTAGTCTTTTTCAAACCACCCAGAAAACTTTCATTCACAAAGAACCTGTCAAGTCTTTTAGAGATTCCAGCCAAATCCGATAGATCGTTTCTCCAAGTGGGCACCGATTGGCTTGGTTGAAGGTCCACCAACCCTGCAAAAGTGAACATATTGGAGAAATATTCAGACAAGGGATCAACTCTAGCCAGAGAGCCCCACACCTCCCGTGACGATAGAGTTAAATTTAGGTCACCTGCCATAATTAAACTTTCCTCTTTCAGAAAACCACAATCTGCCAGGGGTTGCCAGAAAGACTCTTTATCCTTATAAGGAGCATAGCAGTTGAAAATTTTCACACTACTTGATATGTCTTTGATCCTACCTTCCAGCAGAATCCTTGCAGTGGTGCCATAAGCACACAAGTCAGCACTAGAAGGGTTCCATCCCGATAATAAACCACCCGATCGACCATTTGGATCAAGTGCTACACAATTCCACAACGGACAACATTGTAGAAATAATTTTTTTTCCTTTTCACGATCAACCAAGTTTTCTTGGAAAAAGATCATATCTATTTTCACCAAGGCTAGAATATGCTTGAGAGAAGAAAGTTTGGAAAGGCCCCCAATCCCTCGAAGGTTAAGGGAGAAAATGATCGTTAGAAACCATCTAAGGACGACTGACATGCTCTAAGGGCCGACGGAGAATATAGGGCATCACACAGTGATTGAGTAATAGGAGGTAAAGGGGCTAAAGGCGTCGACCCTCTTTCTATAGCCCTAGAAACCTTCTTGCTATTACGTGAGCGAGGTTTCTTCCTCAAAGTTACATTATACCTATCACTGGAAATGGGGTGAGTATGGAAGTTATTTGAGATAGGAAGGGGGGAAGAAGACAACACATCATTAAGGAACACTATTTTTTCAGGTGGTAAAACGATATTATCGTAGGGGATAGTATTATCGCTTAGTATCCCATGACCCACAGTAATATCAGTAGAGATTGACATATTATGAACTTTACCTGTCCCACCAACATTAGAACACTGCCCACCGAGAGGGTCTAAAATGGAAGGGGGAGTGTCAACAGTAGGATTAGTGGAGGTAGCACTTAGGGGAGGAGAGTCTAAGTGAAGTTTCTCGGTGGACACTGTCTGGAGTCTGGATAGGGGGAGAGCCACCCAAAACCTCTAACCCCAACCCAGAGGACCCTACTGGCTTTTCGAATTTCTTCATTAGAAGGTCCCAAAAATCACCAAAAATCTCCAGAACCCAATTTTCATTTCCTCTTAGATAGTTAATCTCATCCATGGAATATATGGGTTTCTTTATTAAACCAAATGACTATAGGGTTAGTGATTGGATGTGGTTGATACAAAAGGTGGAGAAAAATATTGGACATTGGACTTATCGATGGTTATCCTTGGGTGGTAGATTAGTCTGAGCAAAATCTGTACTACAAAATCTTCTTGTTTACTAGCTTAGTTTGGCAAAGGTCCCTTTTTCGATTATAAACAAGATCCAACAACTTATCTCGGGGTTCATATGGAGGGGAGAAAAGAAATATACTGGCCTACACTTGGCTAGTTGGAGTAAGATTGCAAGACCCAAAGCTCTAGGGGTTTGGGGTATCCAGAACCTATTCTGGTTTGCACAAGGTCTGTCAACAAAATCTTGCTGGAGGGGATTTTTCGGTTCTAGATTGTGGAGTTTGGTCATGAGGAAAAAATATTTAAAAGGCAAAGATGTGATTTCTTGGTTGTGCTCAGAATCATATATCTTCCCTGTGGCATCCAACATATGAAAAAACCTCCTAGGCTCTATCCCTCTAATTAAAAAGTGGTTGGCATGGTCGGTAGGGTGTGGTAAGAGGGCCATGATAGGTCTGGACCCATTCATTGGTTGCAATTCAATGTACACACTATCAAATTCTTTAATACATCATCTCAATGGATTACATATCTTCTCCATTGCTCAGGTTTTTTCTCCATCAAATTCCTCTCCCGGTGCATCTCAATCTTAGCTCGAGGCTGAAGACCTTGGACTTATAGGTGACTTAGCATTGGAATGGTCGGATTTCCATACCATGCTTCGTTGTAGTGGAATAAATTTATCAAATGAAAATGATAGAATAGTCTGGTCATGGAACAAAGCCTCGGGTTCAATGACATCTAGTCTAGCATATGATGCTCTTGTTTATCATAACCTTTAAGATGATCCTACTTGGTGGTATGAGGCTATTTGGAAAATTAAGATTCCTGAAAAAATTATCATGTTTATGTGGCTTTGTCTGAAGGATTGTATCCTCATAGGTGAAAACTATAGGCGAAGGGGAGGGGTAGGCCCTTCGGTGTGTATCTTTTGTCTTAAAAATGAACAGACTTCCTTACATTTATTCGTCCAGTGTGAATATACACAAAGAACTTGGCAAGTTATTTTCAGTATGCTGAAGATTTCGAGTACTTGGGACTATTCATACTTATAGGATAATCTGCTGAAATGGTTTACATCATGCCCCAATTTGAGATATATTCCCTTTCTTGTTCTTCGGGGAATCTGGAAATACAGGAACAAAATTTTATTTGAAGACCTGTTTCGAAATGATGATCGGATTGTCAAAAACATAATAATGGCAATAAAAGAACATGTAGGGAGCAATGATGGAGACAAGATGGATTATATCCTTTGCTTGGTTTATTTTGATAACACTACTATCATATTCTTTGATGGTACTACGGCTAGGGGTATGTGTGGAATTGGAGTGTTTCTCAAGTTAAATACATATCATGTTTACAGAGCCTATTTTGCAATAGGTGAAGGTAATAATATCAAAGCAGAGATCTTGGGACTTTGGGGCCTCCTCTTTTTTGCTAAAAGACTCTGAATATATCATTTAATGGTTGCAGGAGATTATAAAGTAATTATGGACTAGTTTGCTGATAAAACAAAGTTGGAAAATCTATCCCTCAACTCATGGAAGATGAAGATCCTAATTCTTAGAGGCCATTTCACTGGGATAAAATCCATGCATGTCCACAGGCAATTCAATTCTGAGGTAGAATCTCTTTCCAAAAAGCTTTGACTTCTCCTACAGGCTGGTTGCATTTTGAGGAATCCTACATGGGATCTGTGATGAATGTAGATAGACTCTATATCTTCTAAATTACTCCATCCTTTTTTGTATTTTCCTTTTGGACAGTGAAGTACAATTTGGATATTTATAATTTGAACATCTATGCATTGAATCCTGCTAATTTTTGTATGGAATGAAGAACTGAAAGTATATATAAGGTAGCCAAAGATCAACATCAAGGATGTTAAGAGATACAATCTATATTTCTATATAGACCCCAATGTAATAGAAAGTTTCTCTTGATTCAATAATGAATAACAACGAAACTGTTTTTTTTGCGTGAAAAAAAAAAAATGGTTTCCTTATTGGCAACATGTTTTGAACATGGATTAGTGTTCACAGGAATTGTTATCTTTAAAACTCCTTTTCAATGTGATTTCAGTTATTTTTTCAGCTTGTTTTAGCTTCAAGTTTTTGGTTTGAATTCTTTTTGGACTCATATTATATATGAGATACTTATTCATTGATGAAATTATGGATATATGTTGGTATTGTGCATTGCATGGACAAGGTTTTATTGAATACCAATGATTTTTTTTTAATTCAAAATATATGTGTATCTTTATTTTTTTGTACTTGTGAGTTTTTTTAGATTCTATTTAAACTTTTTGTTCTCTTGTCTCATCAAGTTTTTACTGATTCAAAATCTGATAATTATAGGTAAATGGTTCAATTGATTGAATTAACCCTTGGAGCTTACAAAAAACTAGACTTATTTTACTGCTTAGTTTTCTTCTTTTTTTCCCTTTTTGTTTCCTGTAACAAAAGGGTGAGGGATGAACTATCTAATGAATTTCTACATTTATCTTTCATGAATAAAATTTTTGATAAGTGGGAAAGAGATCTATGCTTCCTACTTTGGTAGTTTGTAAACAAGTTGCAACCTAAAGCTTGATATCTACGTTGCAGGGGAGTGCACCCCCCCCCATCCCCGCTCCTGAATTGTAGTCCCAAAGGGAGATTTCAGGAAGCGCACATGGGTGTGCGCTTCCTGAACGCTTCCGTATAGGAGCAATTTCAGGGAGCACGTTCTTGGGGGAAAAAATCTCTCCCTGCTTGAATCGTGAGTGCTCAAGGAGCCATGGGAGATTCATGAACGCTCCCGTCTAGGAGCGATTTCAGGGAGCACGTTCTCAACGGAAAAAAATCTCTCCCTACCTGAACCATGAGTGCTCAGGGAGCGACGCTCTCTGAGTACTCCCAGATTGATCCCAGGTCAGTCTCGGGGCGCTCCCGAGAAGAATAAAAACACGTGTGAGGCCTGAGAGGGATTTTTTTTTAATGTTTCGGAGTGTGTGGGAACCAAAACAAGGTTCCATAAGAGAGGAAAAGGTATGGCTAGGATTTCAAAGGGATTAAAACACTCACTCACTCCATTTTTCTCTCATTCTATTTCTCATTTCACTCATCTTTGCTAGGAAGGTTTTGAGTGTGCTTCTTGCTAGTTCTTAAGGGGATTGAAGGGAGATTGGAGAGCTTGGAAGGGAGATTGAAGGCTACCATAGTCATATTCAACCACCATTAGAGTGCTAAAGAAGTAAGCTCTTAATCCCATTCTTGCTTCTTTTTTTTAAAATCCATGTGTTGTAAACTAGTATATTATGCTATGTTGAATATTTGAATTTTTTATTCTGCTACTCTTTCCCATTTCTTCTCCATCATTCTATTGCAGGTAGCAAGTTATTATCAAGGTTCAACAATCATGATGATGATGTCAATGTGGTATGTCATTTTGGTTCCATTTTTTTATTATGATGGTGGTGGTGGGAACCAGAGGACATCGAAATACCCATGATAGTGACGAAGAAATAGAAGTGGACAACACATACCAAGGAGAGGAGGAAGGAATGGAAAGGGATGAAGACAATGGAAATGATAGTTATGAACCCCAAAAATCCAAAGAGAATTTAACACCTCTGTGGAAGTATGTCACAAGTCTTGGGGGAGGGAAAGGGGTGGAACCACAAAATTTACATGTCACCATTGTCATAAATATTATAGAGGTTTCTATACTCGTGTGAGAAAAAAATTATGTGGGACTATGTACTAAGATGAAGAGTATAGGAGTCAAAATTTGTGTGAGTGTGTCATCCAAAGATGGACTCAAATACCAAAGGGAAGAGGAGGCAACACAAAACAAATCCAAAAGACCAAGGGTTGAACCTGAGAGTGCACAAAGAATGTTCACTAGTCGATCCGCATTCCCCCCATGCTAGTGCATGCTCTCCTTGTCTTTAGGGCATAAAACACTATCACATTTCTTTGACCAAGGTTGCAGAAATGATGTGGACGCAAAAATTTTCAGGTTCTTCTAAGCATGTGGTATACCATTCAATGTTCTTCGCTCACCATATTGGCATGAAATGGTACACGCCATCAATTGGTCCCCTAAAGGGTACAAGAGCCTCGTGTATGACAAAGCTAGATCCTTATGACTTGAAAGGGAAAGAGCTAAAATCCAAGGTGCTCTAGGAAAATTTACAAATGATTGGAATCGACATGGAGTATCAATTGTATCTGATGGTTGGAAAAATCTTAAAGGATATCCATTGATAAATATTCTTGGTGTGTCTGCTAGTGGTGCAGTCTTTCTTTCAGCCCTTGACTACTCAGATCGCTACAAGACAAGTATTCATATTGAAGATGCCTTGATTAGAACCATTCCATAGATTGGGCCCTACAATGTCATTCAAGTCATCACTGATAATGCTGCTAATTGTAAGACAACATGAGCAATCATTAAGGATAAATACCCCAATATATTTTGGTCAGGGTGTTTGGTTCACACAATGGACCTTTTGATGCATGATATCATTAAATTGAAGGATAATGATTACAGATGGATTGGTGCTTAGTACAAGAGAGGGAAGAAGATGATCATATTTATTACCAATCATAGCATGACCCATTTCATTTTTCGCAATCACTCCAAGTTGGAGTTACTCAAGATTGCAAAGACCAGATTTGCTAGCTATTACATCACCTTCAGGTGCCCATTGAAGGTAAGAGTGGCATTGGCTAGTATGGGCTCGAGTGATTCATGGCATGATCTAAAAGACAAGGCTACATCCGCATCTAACATAAATGACTTTCATGAGGTGGAGGACACAATTCTTGATGGTCAGTTTTGACAACAGGGGAAGTATATTATGCAATTCACCAAACCCATTTACAATATGATTTGGTTTGCAGATAAGTTGGTGATTGGAGAGGTATATGAGCATATGGACAGCCTGCTAGGCCAAATCAAAGGCATTGTTCAGCCAAGGGATGAGATTTTGTATGATCATATCCATAAACAATCAAAAGGTGGGATAATTCGAATGTTCCACTCCATGCCCTAGAATATGTCCTTACCACAAAATATTATTCTTCATCTTGGTTGGCCCAACCAACACCTGAGGGTGGGATTAGGAGCAAACCACACACAGATCCAGAGGTGCAAAATGGATATATGCTTGCATCGGACAAGTTAGTACCTGATGAAGAGGAGTGTGCTCAATTACAAAGTGAATTGAGAAAATACATCAATGAGCATGGAGTGTTTGGTAACTTACATGCAACCAAAGATTGAGACAGGTTGGGTTCTATCGAGTGGTGGAACATGTATGGCTCCTCTGCCACACATTTGCATAAATTGGTGATGAAGTTGGTTATCAGGTGGTAAACACCTCTTCTGTAGAGAGTTGTTGGACACATATAGCTTCATCCACAGTGTAAAGAGAAACAAATTTAATGCAAATCGGGCAGAAAGCTTGGTTTATATGCATTACAACTTGAGCTTGTTGTCCCATTATTGTGATGCAACGGGGAATGTTTTTTTTAAAAGAGATGTGACTTGGGACAACAATCTAGAGGAGAAAATTTGGAGGATGGAGCCATGGTTTTAGAG
>ML815158.1:0-51620 GCA_009831015.1 Picea engelmannii
GATTCCAGAGAAAGGAGTAGGAATGGAAGTTCGCAGTTGGGTCGAACCATAGGTAAATACGCTGCTCCCTGTTGCCAACCCCATTTGAATAAACATTCGTTTGCACAACGTACGGTTCTCCTGAAGTGTTCCCCAAGAATTCAAAGTCGAATTCATCATGCTGATCACCTTGAGAAGACATCTGCAATATCACCAAGTACAAGAAAGTATTAAATTATTGCAATTCATTCACATAACAACAGTCGTGATTATTTGTATGAAAATGACAGTTACATAGAACGCAGTAACGGTGCCGGCAGAATCCCCAGGAACAAGCTTGATCTGCACTGTTGCTTTTCCGAACAAGTATGTTCTCTTCGAAGCAAATCCTGCACCTGCGAATCACATAACACGAACAATATTAATCAGATTTAATTACATGATCAGTACAAGCAGAAGCAGAGGTCGAGAAATTAGGAATAAAAATAGAATAAATAAATACCAGAAGTGTGATCGAGCTTGAGCTGGAGCAAACCCCCCTGGGATATAACATGGTCAGCAGCCCAATTGGGGTAGAAGAAATCGTTGAAGGCTGCACATTGACATCCCACTACTAGGCTGCTCAGCACTACAATAATACAGATAACCCACCAGTACACGCAGATACGCCCTTCTTTACAATTTGCCATTGCCATTCTCAACTCGTCTGTTAATTAAAACTAGAGTTTGAATGTAAGAAATTTCAAATAAGGATGCGGATGAAGAAATAGAAAGAGGGAGGGAATTTATAGACATGCAACTTGACCGGCCGGCGGCGACAGAGGCGGTGGGTCACGGCTCTTGTGATGGATCCGGCGGCTGTAACACTCCATCAACATTTAAATAATATATGGCAGCCTGTCAGTTTGCTCCAATAAAGTAAATAAACATCGTTTTCAATTTTATGAAAATTTACTGACCGAACCCGTTACGTCGCTCGTATATTTTAAATATACATGGGAATTCTGAAAATACATTTTAATGGCGTTAGTGACTGGTGTATCAGCAGCTACCTAATACTTTGCAGGTGGAGGATCGGACCCATGAATGAACGTTTCTGTTTTATGGTATATCCAGTCAGTCAACTTTGATCCAAATTTGAGAGAAGGAAAGTTAAAATTATGGCGTTATAGCGACACGACATTGATACGACTGCACTATGGCTGGCCGGATGTGGAGACTGAATATTACACGCGCCAATTCAATTCGATTCCCCGGTGCTATATTGAGTTAAATACCCAGGTGCCAAGGACTGCGTGCCAGCAAGCTCACTGCCGTTTTCACGAACATGTTCAGTGTCCAGGTCATTCACAGCTTGATTAGTGGCAGGCAGCCATGAACAATCCGTGGTTGTCTTGATGAAAGGCTCTGATTGCCCACTCCTTCTTCTCATTATTCTTTTTGGATATGATATTGAGGAGGACCACCATAAAGTGATAGACCGCCACGCACTCACCCGAGATTCCTCTGACAAGTTGCGATATAATTTACAATGGGAAGATTATCAATAGAATATAGTTTGGTTTCGCTGCCTCTTGTGATACAATATTTTTGCTTTCCAAAACAATCATTTCAGAATAGAAAGCTCGTCCCACGTTTTTCCATGCTTTAAAGACCCTATCACTAGTGGTAGAATTATAGGTGATGGGTTATAGGGCAATATCACGTAAGATTTTATATATAGAGAGGGATTGTAAGACCGGGATTTTTTTTCTATATCTTTCTAAATTTTTAAATTTATATAGATAAGATAGAAGATTGTTTAAAGAAAATAGACGTGTGGATAGAATTAGTTTAATTACATATTGAAATTTTAAAAGAAGTTTGTTTTTTTTTTTTGGGGGGTCCATTAGGCTAATATTAACACAATATAATATGTTATACAAAACTATAATATAATATGCAATAACAAGAGGGTGCCTTTATATTTTTTGAGAAAATTATGGGAAGAATATATTTTGGGTCACCATGTGAACTACTTTGACATTGGTGACTTTGAGGGGGTGGGTCAGGGTCTGGAGAGGACGGAGAGCATGCTAGGTGTGATCCCATGTTAGGTCCTTGTTCCCCCAAGGTGAAGGCCTAACCCCCCTGCCCAACATCATCCTAATGCAAAGGCATTGCAATAGGTACATGTACCTCTATCATCCTTGACTTAGAGCCTAGTGCAACATGGTATCTTTGTTGCACTATCTCAGGAAGAGGTGCATGTCGGTGACATTGATAGAGGGGTCAAACCTTCAACCCCTAGAGCAAAGTGCGGTGAGGAGAGGGAACATGGACATAGCAGTCATCCATGTGAACCTCACTTATGATCGAGGTGCGAGCAAACTTGCTATGGGCCTATGGAGGCCAATGGACAGCAGAGCTTCATGGAGGAGGTTAGTATCTTAACCATCTCTATGTTCTTCATCGTTATATATTTATATAATATTATGTGTATTTATTTTAATATTTTATTTTATGATGTTTTGCAGTTGCTACGCCCGTATAACAGACCCTCTATGTTGATAGATGCATCAGTGTCTATCTCCATCATCGATACAACGGTAGAGGCATCCTGCTCATTCGATGTTCTGCATACACATGTATGTGTCACATTTGATAAATTCACCCTAGTGATTTCTTTTTTTCTATCATCCTCAAATTTATAATGCTCTTGTGTTTCTACAGGTTGTAGGACTAGGTGGTGTCGAGCAATGTCCACCTAGGATGGACAAGTCACCTGCTTGACAACTATCATGTGTTGAGTTAAATCTCGTTTAAATCTCAAATTTGTTGTATTAATGTTGTTGGATTTTACTATCTGGTACTAATAACAATATTATTAATATGTATGTAGATTGTTGATAGTTTCGCTAGTTACAGTACTAGTTCAGTCCCTGGGAAACAAACCATATATTTTGGGTTACCTATTTCCAAGTCAGGAGTTATTCCATCACTTGTACAGCCTGTGGGGGTTCATCTCCTCCCACCCCCAGTATATTTCTTATTCGGTGCATCCTCGGTGGATGCACACACAAGACACCCATCCACACCACCTCTTCCATCACATCCATCCATAGTGGATGCCCCTATATGCCACCCACCCCCACCACCATTTCCATTTGTTCCATCCACTAAGGCTGACACAATAGATGTTACCTCAGAGCAGGTTGTACAGCCGAGTGCTCCACCTACCAACGACTCTCCATTGATGCTTAAGATATTCATGACGAGATAATGTATTGATGATCAATTTTTATGTATCATGAATGGAATTGATTTTATGCATATTTGTTTAAATTTCATGATTTGATCCTTGTAACTAACGCAGGGTGGCATCTCTGAGAGATTAGGGTCACGGAGGAGGGTAACACCCTAACAATTTCCAGTACCATATGCGGTGAGTTGTCTTATGTTTAATTACAAAGTATAATTTTGTAAGTATTTTAATTCATTGTGGAAAAAAACTTATAAAAATGTTTTTTCATTGTGCAGTCTCTGGAGCGACGAACCACACCTAGGTGCAAAACCACACGAGGTGCTTCTTCGAGCAAGAGAAGAAAGATTGATTTCCATGATGCTCCTGAGGGTGACGAGGGTGGAAGTGATCAATGAGTGACCAATGAATTTCATTTTGTATCTAGGACACTATATGGTTGTTTTTTTTATGTTAGGGCACTTGCTGCCATTTTGTATATTGGGCACGATGTGTCATTTTGTAAAAAGTGTACAATTTAGATGATGTTGAATACACACACAAACACACATTTCATGGCACATTTTTTATGAATCTTATTGTTTCTGCATTCTATGTTGATGAATGTATGAATTTCAAAGTGTATGAATTTTATGTGTATGAATGTATAAATTTATTTTATTTAATTTGATTAATTACTTTTTAAAGTGTTAAGAAAGTCTATGTAAGTAAGAATAGTTTGTTTTTTCTAAAGTGATTATAAATATTTGTGTTACACATTAATGAATCTATTATGGTGGAAAATATTGCTAAGTGTTAAATCCATACGTAATTAATGGTTCTCAAGGACCTAAATTTGACAAAAGAGTGAAGTCTCATCCTAGTTAAGACTTCCATGAACCAATAATAAGTATCATGTAGGCTAACATAATCACAATAGAAATAAGAGAATTGAAAGATCACATTACTCTATCCAAAATGAAGCACAGTTCATTATAATGGAAATCACAACATGCACCAAGGGTTTCTTAATACAAAATCAACACATAAAATATTAGTGCACAGTAAAGCCTCGCATCAAATGAAAATATACCTCAAATTCTCCATTAATCTTGCCAAAATGTTCTACAATGTAACCCAAGAGGAGAGCTCATAGATACTCAAATTATCCACCTTTACAATGGAGAAAGAGAACTTTTCTTTATAGAGTGAGTCTCTTCTCTTATACAATAAAATATTATTATTTACTAACTAACTCCATGACAAGTCAAATAAATATTATAATAATGAATTAGTTAGATCTTTCCTCAATCCATGGTTGACCATGTTACAACATGTGGACATTAGCATCTCCAAAGCAATTTTCCCTCATCCAAAAATAGTAGTAGTATGCACCAAATAATGCTCATGAAGGGGAAACACCACCAAAAATAGGCATCAAGCCAATTCAAATTCAAAGTGTCCACATGGAATGTTCCCTCCAAGACTGTGTATGCATGCAACCAATCAACATGTGTGAATTCCAAGATATCCAACTCCATGGACGAATGTGCAAGATTCCAAGTGGATGGGGTGTCCAAAACAAAGTATGTGATCAATTCCTAGCCTTTCCTTGCCTAGCCTTGCCTTTCCTTTTCCTCGCCTTGTGTTCCCTTACCTTGCCTTTCCTTTCCATGCCATGCCATGCTATATCATGCATTTCCTTACCTTGTCATGTCATGCCTTGCCTTGTCATGCCATTCCTTGCCTTGCCTTGACTTGTCACGCCATGCCTTGCCTTGCCATGCCTTGCATTGTCTTGCCTTTCCTTGTCATACCTAGACCTAGACCTTTCATTTACATGCCTTTCCATGCCTTGCCTTACGTTGTGATGTCTAGCCTTGCCTTGCATTGCATTTTCACGCCTTGCCTTGACTTGCCATGCCTTTCCTTGCCATGTCTAGCCTTTCCTTTCCATGCCATGCCTTGCCACACCTTTCCTTTCCTTTCCATGCCATGTCATGCATTTCATTGCCATGTCATGCCTTTCCTTTCCTTTCCTTCACTTTCCATGCCATACCATGTCATTCCTTGCCATGCCATGCCTTTCCTTTCCATGTCATACTTTGTCATTCCTTGCCTTGCCATGCCATGCCATTCCTTGTCTTGCTATGCCATGTCATGCCTTTCTTTGCCATGACATGCCTTGCCTTTCCTTGTCATGTCATGCCTTGCCTTGCCATGCCATGCCATGCCATGTCATGCCTTTCCTTTCCATGTCATTCCTTGCCATGTNTACCATGCTTTGCCTTTCCCTTTCATGCCATGCCTTGCATTTTCATGCCATGCCTTGCCATGCCATGCCTTGCCTTTCCATGCCATGCATTTCCATGCTTTGCCTTTCCATGCCATTCCTTGTCATACATTTCCTTGCCTTGCCATGCCATGCCTTGTCTTTCCATGCCATGTCATGCCTTTTATTGCCATGTCATTCATTGTCATGTATTTCCTTGCCTTGCCATGCCATGTCTTGCATTTCCATGCCATGTCATGCCTTTCATTGTCTTGCCTTTATATGTCATGACATGCCATGCCTTTCCTTTCCTTTCCATGCCATGCATTTCCTTGACTTGGAATTCCATGCCTTGCCATGCCATGCCTTGCCTAGACTTTCCATGCAATACCTTGCCTTGCCATGACATGCCATGCCTTTCTTTTCCATGCCATGATTTTCCTTTCCATGTCACGCCATGTCATGCCTTACATTGAATTACCTTTCTATGCCATGCCTTGCCTTTCCAATCCATGCCTTGTCTTCCCATGCCTTGCCATCCCTTGCCATGACAAGCCATGCCTTGCCTTTACATGGCATGTCTTTCCATGCCATACCATGGCATGCCTTGCCTTATCATGTCATTGCTTGCCTTGACATTCCTTGCCTTGTCATGCCTTATCTTGCCATGGTCTAGGTCATGGTCTAGGTCATGGTTTATGTTAATAGTGAAGGGAATCCCTTGTGTAGAGGTTATCTAGCTGGGAATGCAACTGAGAAAAAACATGGACGCATTGACTTGGTGGGTGTAAGGGATTCTTGCTATTCACTTCCTGTGAAGTAGAGTGGTCTTAAAAATCAAACCAAATTTCTTTAAAAAACCTAAGTTTCCCTGGTTGTAACTTCCTCAACCAGCCAGGCCGGGCCACGATACACAAGAGAACGCTTTCATTCTCTCCGCGGAACATACTGTAACATACCCAACATCCAACTGAGCTATGCCACATAAAAAATTTCGAACTGCATGTAATTAAAACATATACACATAGAACCTTTGTGTAACTTCATAAATAAAACGTAAACAGAAAAATACATTATGTAAAAGCACAAATTCATACCGAAATAAAAATAAACATAGACATGCAGTGTATACGGGAAATACCCATAAACATACGGACAATTATAACCATGCATAGGATAAACCCATAAAACTGAACATGTAAATAATAATGCAGCATGTAAATTTATCACACAATTGGACTTATCTTGGTAAGAATATCACCAACTGCATGCAGAAATTCCACGAACCTCCCAGCCTTAGACCACACTACTCATCACTCTCAGCAGTGGGTCACCCCCGAGCTGTGACTAAACTCCACCTGGGTAAAGGGATTCCTAACTAGGATAACGACTCATAGACAATAGGAAAGATTCTGTCACAGGTGCCCACTCAAACTAACAACCTAGAGTCCCTCATTCCCCACATGCATGTCCCACCCCAGGAAGTGTGCCCCTTCTCTACTCAACAGTCCTTCGGCCACCCCACTTCCTTTCCATGCTTCAACAACAGGCCAGACAGGAAGTCTTAGAGCCCTATAGCTACAGTTTAGCACTTTAGGAAATCAATTCCCAACAACTCTCTCGCCCAGAGATGAATTTCTCACGAGCCTGACAACCCGCCTCTTCAATATCCCACGAGCCTGACAACCTGCTTCTTCGGTCCATCTCCCAAGCTAACCAGCTACACAAAAAAAGTATGGCTATGGATGCAGGTTCAAGTATAATGACATGAAGGTACATAAGATAACTCAATGAGTGTGTGAATGCTCATGGATGATTGACTGGATGACTGAATGATGGGAAATGAACTAAGTCCAAACAATATGTATGCATGTCCCCAACTTGACACTTGTCATGTTGGGAGCTACTTTGGCCCACTTATCCCCATCTTTAGAACTTAGGATAAAATAATTATCCATACTTTATACTTTAAGAAATATTAATATAATATTCCTTTTTGGCTTAAGCTCCCTCGCTTAGCCCCTTTTCCTTAACTTGTATCCCCCACCCTTTTCATAACTAGTGAAGTTTAGTCCCCCATACTCTTTTATCGTGGTCGGTCTACGTGCAGTGATGTATTTTATATTAATGCTGAGACATATACAAAATTAGGCGCACTGACCTTTGACATCTAGGCTCTCTGGCCTAATAATCACAAAACTGGCTCACCATCCCATAAAACACAACATATACACAAAGGCTCCCTGGCCTCAAAATCGCACGCACTTAAGTTGCAGTGCGGGGTATCTTGGAATGTGCACACTTCCTCATTTTACTGCGCAGTACATGTGCGCACTATGCCATGAAAGGTGCATACAAAAATGATATCAAACAACTCACCAACGTAGTTACATTTTCATTTACATTACAATTGGTTTCGCCCTAGGAATATTACAATCCCCTCTCCTTATTTATGCATTGCCCTTAGTGCGTTATGTACTTGTACATAACAAAATTTCAAAAATCCTCAAAAAGATGCGAGTATTCTGCTTGCATTACATCCTCATGCTCCCAAGTAGTGTCCTTAGGACCATACCAGGTCCATTGGACCTTTACAACCCCTATGGCTCAATTCCAAAGCTGTTTGATTTTCCAGCCGAGAATGCATACCAGATGCACTTGAAAAACACCTTCTTGCTCCACCTGAATCACATTCCAATCAATAACATGATTAGCATCAAGTATATATTTCTTGAGCAATGATACATGGAATACATTATGAACAGACATAGATGCAGGCAATGCAATCATATAAGCTACTAGACCAATCCTTTCTAGGATTTCAAACGACCCACAATAGCAAAATGCCAACTTTGAACAATTTCCCAACTTCGGGGAACTTATGTTGGCCTTGAATTTCAAGAATACATGGTCCCAAACTTTAAATTCCTTGTGAGTTCTGCCCTTATCAACATATATTTTCTGCCTGTCTTGGGCAGCCTTTAAATTTTGTTTTATTTTCAACATTTACTCCTCCATTTCCATGAGTAAATCTAGCCTAACCACTGCTCTATCTGCTAGGTTATCCCAACTTACTGGTGTGTTGCACTTTCTGCCATAAAGTGCCTCAAATGGGCTCATCTTTAGAGATGCTTGGTACCCATTGTTATAAGCAAACTCTACCAAGTGTATGTAGTCTTCCCATTTTGATGGTTTATCCATCACATACATCCTCAACATATCCTCAATCACTTGATTCACCCTCTTTGTTTGTCCATCTGATTATGGATGATAAGCTATACTAAAATTCAATTTTGTTCCAAATCCATTAAATAATCCTTTCCAAATTTTTGAGGTAAATTTTGGATCTCTGTCAAACACAATTGTCTTGGGTATGCCATGTAATCGAGCAATTTCTTTCATATAAACATCAACAATGTTGGCTACCTTGTGAGTGAGCTTCATTGGAATAAAATGGATAGATTTAGTAAGCTTATCCACCACTACCATGATAGAATCATGTTGCTTGTTTGTTCTGGGCAGTTTGGTGATGAAATCCATGGTTACAACTTCCCACTTCCACTCAGGAATGGGTAATGGTTGTAGCAAACCAACTGGGTGCCTATGCTCAACGTTTACCTTTTGGCATTCCAAACATTTGGCAATAAAATCAACAACCGCTTTCTTCATGCCTGGCACCACTGTGAACTCATAATGACCATACCTTGTCCTGAAGGTGATCTTGCTGATATCTTCCTCCTTAATCCTTACCTAATTGTATCCTGACCTGAGATCTATCTTTGAAAATATCTTTGCATCCTTCAATTGATTAAAGAGATCATCAATCCTTTGCAGAGGATACTTGTTCTTTACAGACACTTTATTCAACTGTATGAAATCAATGCACAATATTAATGTCCCATCTTTCTTCTTCACAAACAAGACTGGGGAACCCCAAGGTGACACATTTGGGCGTATATACCCCTTCTTCAGAAGTTCTTCAAGTTGAATTTGTAACTCCCTCAATTCTGGTGTACTCATTCTGTAAGGAGTCTTTGACACTAGAGCTACTCCAGGCATTAAATTTATAGAGAAATCAATATCTCTTTTTGGGGGTAGTCCTGGTACCTCCTTGAACAAATCTTCAAAATCTTCCAAGACTGCACAATTCTCCAAATTTGGCGCCTTATCTTTAGGTGTCTCTTCCATATGAGCTGCAAATATTTGACACCCTTTTCTATAACATTTCTTCAGTTGCAGTGCTGAAATTTCTCTGATGGTTACTGCTATAGGAATTCCCTGCACTCTCCTTAGGTCCCCTTCCTCATCCAAGCAAGTAAATTTCTTGTTATGACAGTCTAGGATAGCATGATGTTGGTCCAACCAATCCACCCCTATTAGACAGTCATAGGAACCTAAAGGCAAGATGTTCACATCTTCCATGGTGTTTAGTACATTTATGTCCATAATACACGACTTAACCACCTCATTAACTTTTCTTTTGGCTCCAGTAGCCAGCTGCACCAACCAATATTTTCCATGTTTGCTTATTGGAAAATGCAAACTTTCCACCATCTTAAGATCTATATAACTATGATTAGTTCTTGAATCAATTAAAATAGAAATGGTTTGGTTGTTGATCATACCTTCCACTTCAATCATATGTGACTGATACTCTGTTTTCTTATTGTCCAGGGTTGCATAGGTCCTTGGTACATTTCTGCCCATGTCCTTCACTGTTACAACTTGTTGTACATTGTGAACAACCCTCACTTTTTCACCTCTATGAGGACAATCTCTGAACATATGATCTCCTTTACAACCCCAACATTGAATAAGTGGCTGCCATGGCCTTTGACTCCCTATCTCAATCATTCTGGGTTCTCTAGAAGTTGGTTGTCCCTGAGTATTATTTCCGAAGAATGGTGGCTTAGATCCCTTCTTCCTCTAATCCACCTTGAATTTATTTTTGTCTTCCCAAGATTTTTGGAAAGTTGGCCTTGATTTTTGTTGATCATATAGGCATTTATCTCACCTTATGGTCTCCTCCAATGTCTTGCGATCATCATACTGTATTTTGTCACTGATGAATGATGGCAATCCACTCAAATACCTTTGAATCTTTATTGTCTCATCCTTGATGAAAGAAACATACTTCAACAGTTATAAAAACCTTCTCTCATATTCATCTATGGTCATACTCCCAATCTTTAGTTCAAAGAACTCTTTCATTTTCTTGTCACAGTATCTCTTATTCAAGCATTTCTTCTCAAAATACTTCTTGAATTCCCTCCAAGTAACACTTTTCTCTTTAATGTGTTGCACCTGCACAAGCTGATCCCACCACATGGATGCCTTTCCTTTGAGTTGATAGATGGAAATTATTCCTTCTGCATGAGAAGAATAATTATGCAATTGAAAATACTTTCTCATGCCCAACAACCATGTTTCTGCATCTTCATCCTTCTTATGCTCACCATCAAATGTAGGAGGTTTGATTTTGTTCATTTCTCCTCGCAGTTCATCCACCCCAGAACTCTTATGCTTCCTGACAGGGGATGGACTTGAGCTGTTTTGTTCTCTCATATTGGAATGCATCAGGGAGTGGTGGTGATGTCTACTAACACTTCTTGTTCTTTGTTTCTCATTAGGAGACTTGCGACTTTCCGATTTGCTTGAGCCACTCTCCTTATCCAATTTATTTTCTATTCTGTTCAAGCTCTGCATTAACTTCATGTTGAAGTCATCCTGTTGCTCCTTGTCTCTCATGAGCCTTTCATTATCATCTTTATGGCTTTGGACATCCTTCTGCAAATTTGTTATGGTCTCCGCCATATTCATGTTTTCATCGCTTCCTTCTCCATGTCCATTGGAGTTTTTTCCTTCAATGCCCAAATGGACATCCATCCCTTTGATCTCATATTCTTGGTTGTAATTCCCCTGCACCTCTTCCATTCCTCTGGCCTCTGTGTCGATCCTGATCTGAACTAGTTTTTTTTAACTCTATAAAATGTGCAGCCAACAAAACTTTGTCAGGCTAACTGTTTCAACAATTTCATGAAAAATATAAACCATTTTGGTTCAATATATACCAAAATTATTTCTTCTGATTTACTAAAAAATTGAGTGTCCAGATCAATTTTTTGGGTGGATATTTAGACTCCGCTATCTAACACCTTTCCAATGCCTGCTCCCATGCTCAATCCTGAGTCTTGAGCAAAAAGTTGTGGTTATTTGAAAATTGCTCCTTAATTTTTCTGTTCATTCTTCAACTTGGCACAACTCTGCGCTGTAAATATGTATTTTTGCACCTACTCCATTGGAATTTTCATACGATCCGAATTGGGTTTCCTCATATACATATTCTTGACACTCTGTCCAAGTTTCACCTCTTTCTAGGTCTCGGACTGCTAGTTATAGCCTGCTGAAGTTCCAGGCTAATTCATATTTTTGGTCCGGAATGCTATAGGTATATTCTTTTCCATATTAAACACTTTTAACCTGCCCATAAATTTAATTCAACTCTGGGAATGTCTTCTATGGTTCAATATATTTCCATTGACTTCTCCTGCGCCTCAATCTGATTCAGGAGCATAAAGTTATGGCTATTTTAAGCTAGTTGGGTCTTAAAATTTACCCTCCACTGTCTGTGCTGTAACTTTCTCATAAAAGCTCCGTTTGACGAACGATTTACACCATTAGAAAGATCTCTCTGAGCTCTTTTATTTGAGCTACAGAGACAGAGTGTACCTTAGTAAAATTTGTTCTCGTAGTTTTTGAGTACTTAAAAACGCTGTTAAGGGCCTCAAAAATGTGTTGCAAAAAGATGACATTCAAACAATATAAAATGTCACGGAGATTCACTGGTTTTTTGTTGTTTTCACCCTCCAAATGACTTCTCGTGCAAAAATTTCAACCTATACACCCATATTTACCATGCGCAACAACACTACAAGGTAAATCGTGCTCTGCACACCTATAACCACTGTGCATCACTTCTCTGTCGCGCCAATAACTTGCACACATTACTTTTGTGTCGCGCGCCAATATCCATCGCGCACAGTTTTGGTTCTTGCACTATTACCCGTTGCGCGCAATTTTTGTGTCACACGCTGATATTCCGCATGCATTTCACTCTATGCACTACACCATGCCAAATTTTAGTACGCCCCCACTGCGCACCATTAACTAAATTGTCGCGCGACAACACATACCCACATTACGCACACACCAACCAAACCTCTCTGCGCTCTGCCAATATTGCGCACACCATGCACGCCATTATTATGTGTGTGCACACCTTGCAATGATAAATTTGGCGTGTGCACCAGCACACCAAATTTTTTCTGCGTAGTGCCAAAATTTAGTGTGCACACCAGCACGCCAACATTTTTCTGTGCAGTGCCAAAATTTAGCGCTCGCACCAGCACACCAATATTTTTCCACGCGGTGCCAATATTTAGCACGTGCACGAGCACTCCAATATTTTTCCTCGCGGCACCCCATTTTTACATATCACAAGCTTCTTACTGCGCATCATGCATTTTTAGTGCGCCTACCTGCGCACATTCATTTTTATGCGCATCCATTCCTCGTGAATTCCGCTATAGAAATTTGGGTTTTTTCCTAACTTTTTCCCCAATTTTACCATAGACATTCTGGAACTATGAGATTTTCTCAATTTCACCCCGATAACACCAATTCAACCACTACAACAACAAATCACTGCGGTTTGACATTTCTGAAACGAATTTATCAAAAAATCAATTCACGAATTGAGAATTTTATTTACTAATCTCTTTCCATCTGTCATGGCTTCACCGTAACTTCAAATTTGACCAATTCCAGGTTTGAATTTGCTAGAAAAGATATGAAACCATTAATATCTCATCACTTGGCCAAATTTCTCCATTTTCTCATGAATTTAACAACAAAAATTGGGCTTTTCCCAATTCCACATCATTGCTTCTAAAATTTACCATGGATGCTCCGTGACTTGAAATTTGGCCAATTCGAAATCAATCCTCTGTGAAATTTCGCTTCAACTCAATTTGTTATGCCCATCCAGGCTCAATGTTGAAAACCAAAGCACTGATACCATATTGTAACTTCCCCGACCACCCTAGACAAGACACGATACATGAGAGAACACTTTCATTCTCTTCGCGGAACATACTATAACATACCGAACAACCAACTGAGCTATGCCACATAAAATTTTCAAACTTTATGCAATTAAAACATATACACACAGAACCTTTGTGGAACTTCATAAATAAAACGTAAACATACAAATACATTATGTAAAAGCACGAATTCATACTGAAATAAAAGTAAACATAGACATGCAACATATACAGGAAATACCCATAAACATACATACAATTATAACCACGCATAAGATAAACCCATAAAGATGAACATGTAAATAATAATGCAGCATGTAAATTTATCACACAATTGGACTTATCTTGGTAATAATATCACCAACTGCGTGCAAACCTTCCACGAACCTCCTAGCCTTAGACCACACTGCTCATCACTCTCAGCAGTGAGTCACCCCCGATCTAGGACTAAAATCTACTGGGGTAAAGGGATTCCTAACCAGGCTAACGACTCATAGACAACAGGAAAGATTCTGTCATAGGTTCCTACTCAAACTAACAGCCTACAGTCCCTCATTCCCCACATGCCTGTCCCACCCTAGGAAGTGTGCCCTTCTCTGCTCAACAGTCCTTCAACTGCCCCACTTCCTTTCTGGGCTTCAACAATGGGCCGAAAATGAAGTCTCAGAGCCCTGTAGTTGTAGTTTATCACCTTCAGGAAATCAATTCCTAGTAATTCTCTCACCCAGAGAGGAATTTCTCACGGGCCTGACAACCCGCCTCTTCAATATCCCACTGGCCTGACAACCTGCTTCTTCGGTTCAGCTCCCAAACTAACCAACTACACAAAACAAGTATGGCTATGGATGCAGGTTCAGGTATAGTGACATGAAGGTACAAAAGATAGCTCAATGAGTGTGTGAATGCTCATGGATGATTGACTAGATGACTGAATGATGGAAGGAATGATGGGAGATGAACTAAGTCCAAACAATATGTATGCATGTCCCGAACTTGACACTTGTCATGTTGGGAGCTACTTTGGTCCACTTGTCCCCATCTTTAGAACTTAGGATAAAATAATTATCCATACTTTATACTTAAAAAAATATTAATATAATATTCCTTTTTGGCTTAAGCTCCATGGCCTAGTCCCTTTTCCTTAACTTTAATCCCTACCCTTTCCCTAACAAGTGGGGTTAGTCCCCCATACTCTTTTATCGTGGTTGGTCTGCGCGCAACGATTTATTTTATATTAATGTTGAGACATATACAAAATTAGGTGCACTGGCCTTTGACATCTAGGCTCTTCAGCCTAATAATCAAAAAACTGGCTCACCAACCCATTAAACACAACATATACACAAAGGCTCCCTGGCCTCAAAATCGTGCGCACTTAAGTTGTTGCGTGCGATATCTTGGAATGTGCACACTTCCTCATTTTACTGCGCAATACATGTGCACACTATGCCATGAAAGGTGCATACACAAATGATATCAAACAGATCACCAACTTAAGTACATTTTCATTTACATTACAATTGGGTTCAACCTAGGTATATTACACTGGTGGTATCTATTGAATTTTTATATGAGATATTATATGAGATAATATTGTAGATGAGATGATATGATAGATTCTATATGATGTATGTAAGATTCATGATTGGTTCCATATTACGATGATGAATGTAACAAATATATAAAGAACCTAAAGCCACATATGATGACCATCCATGAAAGGATGTGTTAGCACCGGAAGTTGTCCTCAGAATTCGATGAGGGAAAGCCCAGTACCCATCATTGTTTGTTGGTTGTTGGTTTAAATGGTAGGAGGTCAATGGAAAAAACTCAGCACTATAATGATGTTACAACATAGAACCGGACAAGAAATGCATAGGGAAGTGAGGGCCACATTAACTTCAGTCGGTGAGTTGAGTTTAAAAGCGAGGAGAGGGAAGATTTGGTGAGAAGACAAACGAAACTGCTATGGGAATCTGGCTTTCCAGCAGCTTTGAGAGGAAAAATGCAGGCTCGATGATGTTCTCGAGCCCAAATTTCAGACATTGAAATGTGTCTAGATGACACATTCACAAAAGCACAATGATCAAACTTACATCACCATGCAGCTATAACAACTCGACTAGATCTTCCATGCCTGAGTTATTCAGTGCGAGAGGGAAAAAGACAACATATGAAACTGAGTAAAACCGGTCACGATACTACTATAATCAAACACATTACAACAACATAACAACTCTCGACTGGAACCTCCAATTCTGAGTGTCTTAACATAGTGTTTACAAAGAGATGGAAAGAAACTGACTTCTATTAACTGACAGTCTCAAATCTATTACATAACCAGACACAACTTTGGTGTTAAAACATCTTACAAAATGGGAGCTCTGCTCAACCAGCTGACCCCCCTTTACAAAATATCAAAACTAACTATTTATACTCAAACATTTCACCCAACAGAGGCGTGCTCGATCTTCCATGGAGCGACATCTTCTCAGTCAGACTGTGCAGGTATTCCTCTGTCAGACGTGACCTTAGACAGTATTGGCTCGCAAGAAAAATCAGTCCGCAGGGGTAGCACGAATGACATCTTTGACCTATGCATTCATGGAGGGAGATGACGTTCCAACCACTTCCCTGACTTTCTTTAACTACTTCATCTGGATTAGAAGGAGGTCGAGTCGACTTGGCACCTGGAAAATGTGGCGGCCTCTTTCTACGACTAAAACTGGCATTTCGACCCTTGGTGCCACTCACTTGAACTTTTCACCTTAACCCACATGCGACCTTGGGCCATGACCATGGGCCTAATTCCTGGGCGCTGTCAGGATTTTAGCTATTGGGAGTTTCCACACTCCTGCCTTCAGGTCTCTCGATTCACGAAACCGCGACATCTCTGATCCAGTGCCACATGTCTTCTGGTTTGGACAGCCTAAATCATTTCCTTGAACAACCTCGACTGCCTGCTGCTCAATCATCTCTTACCTTCCATCTAGCCCCCACTTTCCATATGACCCTGGGCTACGACCGCGGGCCCAACTCTCAGACGTGTCAGGATTTCGCATCTTGTGAGCTTTTGTTGTGCTCCATGCTCAAACCTTTGAGTCGCGAAATCATGATCTCTTGGATTAGGTGCCACGTGTCCCTTAGTTGGATGGCTCAGATATTTTCATGACTTTGCGTTTCGTGAGTCTTCACGACTCTACCTTCTTACTTTCCCGACTCACGAAAACACGAAAAGATGATCCAACGGTCCAGTTTTCTCCTTTGATCAACAACTGCGATATTTTAACGATTTCGCGTTTCTGGAGTCTCTAATGTTATTGACTCTCGACCTCTCGATTCGTGAAATCACGACTATGTTGATTGTGCGCCACATGTCCCTTTGATATGAACGACCCAGATCTCATGATTATGAGCCTCGATCTGATGTTAAACATTGTGCAACTCTGTAATCCCAATCGCCCGATGGCCGCCGATCTAATTTATTTGATGGATCCGATGGGTGAGACTGATCTTGTGCTTGATGGATTTTCACCAACCAGGTATGTGCACGCCTTTGCACAATCACACCTCAACTTTGGATAAAAATGCATATGGTGGGTTTTTAAACCCCTTTTCTTGCATTTGGTCAACCAATGGCCAACTCCAAAGGAAAAATATCATCTTGCAAGAATATGTGATAACATTAGGCTCCATGGGGGATAGAATCCTCCCTGCGATTCTCTAATATCTCCTTTTGCAGTTCCATTCGCCTTTTGTTGGGCTATAGAGTCAAGCTCAAAACACCCTGCTGAGGAATACAGGCCGATAAAAAACAAAAATAAACATACATGCTCCAAGGATCTTATTTACATACAGTCCTAAACTAATTAATTTTACACAGTGCCAGCTGAAAGAAAACTTCCACCATAGCCATTCAAGTAACTTCCTAACTAGAAGCTCCTTCACTCTGTCGATGATTGATAACAGAGAATGCCATCGCGACAATAGAATGGTTACATTCTTTATCTTTTCTTCAAGGGCTGAAGTTGAGATAAAATGAGGCGGCTCCAAGATATGAAAGAAATGCCACTCTACATACTCATTGACAGGCTCATAGAATGGGTGGCAGATTCTGGAAAATTTGTAATAGGAAGCTTTTTCTGCTACACAGCTACTCGTACAAGGTTGAATGTCTCTAGTAGTCACAGATGGATGAGAAGTTGATGTAGGATGACTAATCTTAAGCGATGGTCGTTCACTGATAGGATCTAGACAGAAGATAAATTGCCCCTTCTGTTGCTCCTCTGGCTCTTCTTCTTGTCTCTCCCAAGGGTCAGGTTTGTAATCATCATAAACAAGATCTGTGGGAAAGCTCTTCTCTTCATCATGCTTCTCAGGATGGCTGATTTCCTCATAATAATTTTTGTTAATGAATAGAGGACAGGGCTCTGCTATATGTTCTGGGAAATCCTTCATATCCAGCTCATAATCTGATTCATAGATGTCATACACAGGATGGCTGCTACTTTGGTCAATAAATTGTGATGTGGGGCTCCGCTGCTTTCCTTCCGAATAATCATCAAATCTTGGGACAACAGACAGGTCAGGAGTAGGATGAAAATACTCTACCCTTATGAAATCTTCAATGCCATCATCATTAGTAGGGATGTCAAGAACATCTTTCTCAGCTCTGTATCCAGGAGAGCTATCTACTGTAGACAACATATTCTCTATAAAATCATCATTTTCACAAGATGCATGTTGATCCCTATGAACATCTAAAATAACAGATGTATCTAAAATGATGTCAGATGTTTCTGTGCTAGGGATACCATAATGAATACCATTCAACGCCTCTAGATTTTCATAGAAAATGCTTTCTTCTATAGTAAAAGATTCACCACAAACATGGTTTTCAGGACCAGCAGAGGCTTCACGAAACAAAGAAAACTCATCACAACAGTTTTCATAAAGATGCTCAGTTGGAAAATAATCCATACAAAATGAATTGAAAGTTGTATGAAAACCTGCCAAAGAATTGATGCTTGTAGTGGGAAGAGATTAAAACCAATCAAGAGCAGCCCCCCCTAATAAATACCTAAAAAGATTAATCTGGACATCTTCATGCATGATATTAAGTTGATGAATAACTTCATGAAAGTCCAGTAAATGCTCAACTGGAACCTCCCAACTTTTTTATTGAAATTCAGGGAGGATATCTTCCCATTCATCTCTATTGGGCAGTGGATTCGGGAAGCCAACTACTTTTGAAAAATCATAGAAGGCATACCTTGTGGCAGAAGTCTCTTTCATTTCAAACCAGTGGAGTTTCCATTTGAGTATTTAGGCATGGAGTCACCAGGTGAAAGATGCACAACTTTGAATGTGTATGATCTTTGTTCACCATCAAAGACCATATCTGATTGTCTTTGTTCTCCTAGGGAACTTCTCAAGACGCGAAAGTAGCTGCTAAAAAATTTCTCAAGAAATCTCCTCTGGGTCCGCTTTAGGTGCGCTAGAGGAAGCCACAACTAAAAATGTTGAGTGGAAACAGTGGAGTCGCCACAATGGAGTCGTCAGGTGCAAGTGCAATCTTAAATGGCTCTGATATCTGATGCACCTTCAAAATTAGAGGCTCGTTGTCGTTCTACCCAGGGAAAATATTTAATTCGTCCCCGACAACGACACCAGAAATGTTAGCACCAAAAGTTGTCCCCAAATTGCGATGAGGGAAATCATAGTACCCATTAGTGTTTTTTGGTTGTTGGTTTAAATGGTTGTAGGTCAATGGACAAAACTTAGGACTAGAATGATGTTACAACACATAACTGGACAAGAAATGCACAGGGAAGTGAGGGCCACATTAACTTCAGCCAGTGAGTTGAGTTTAAAAGCGAGCAAAGGGAAGACTTCGTGAGAAGACAAACGAAACTTCTATGGGCATCCAACTTTCTAGCAGCTTTGAGAGGAAAAACTCAGGCTCGATAATGTTCTCGAGCCCAAATTTTTGACACTGAAATGTGTCCAGATGACACAGTCACAAAAGAACAATGATAAAACTTACATCACCATGCAGCTATAACAACTCGACTGGATCTTCCATGCCCAAGCTATTCAGTGCCAGAGGGAAAAAGAAAACATAGGAAACTGAGTAAAACCTGTCACGATACTACTATAATCAAACACATTACAACAACATAACAACTCTCGACTGGAACCTCCAATTTCGAGTGTCTTAACACAGTGTTTACAGAGAGATGGAAAGAAACTAACTTCTATTAACTGACAGTCTCAAATCTATTACATAACCAGACACAACTCTGGTGTTAAAACATATTACAAAATGGGAGCTCTGCTCAACCAGTTGACCCTCCTTTACAAAATATCAAAACTAACTATTTATAGTAAAAAATTTCACCCAGCAGAGGTGTGCTCGAGCTTCCATGGAGCGATGTCTTCTCAGTTAGACTGTGCAGGTATTATTTTGTCAGATGCAACCTTGGATAGTATTGGATCACAAGAAAAATCAGTTCGTAGGGGTACCAAGGCTGAAAACTTTGACCTCTGCATTCATGGAGGGAGATGACGTTCCAACCACTTGGCTGGCTTTGTTTAACTGCTTCATCAAGATTAGGAGGAGGTCGAGTCGACCTGGCACCTGGAAAATGTGGCGGCCTCTTTCATTGACTAAAACTAGCATTTCGGCCCTTGGCGCCACTCACTTAAACTTTTCACCTTAACCCACATGCGACCTTGGGCCTAATTCCTGGGCGCTATCGAGATTTCGGCTACTGGTAGTTTCTACACTCCTGCCTTCAGGTCTCTCGATCCACGAAACCATGACATCTCTGATCCAACGCCATGTGTATTTTGGTTTGGACATCCCAGATCATTTCCTCGAATGGCCTCGACTAACTGTTGCTCAATGAGTGCTTACCTTTCATTTAGCCCCCACTTTCCATATGACCCTGGGCTGCGACCATGGGCCCAACTCTCAGGCACGTCGGGATTTCGTGTCTCGTGAGTTCTTGTTGTGCTCCATGCTCAAACCTCCAAGTCGAGAAATCACGATCTATTGGATCAGGTGCCACACGTCCCCTAGTTGGATGACTCAAATCTTTTCACGACTTTGTGTTTCACGAGTCTTCACGACTCTACCTTCTTACTTTCTCGACTCACGAAAAAATGAAAATATGATCCAACGGTCCAGTTTTCTCCTTTGATCAACGATTGCGATATTTTCGTGATTTCTCTTTTCGGGAGTCTCTGATGTGATTGACTCCCAACCTCTCGATTCACAAAATCGCGACTATGCTGATCATGCACCACATGTCCCTCTGATATCAACGACCCAGAGCTCACGATTATGGTCCTCAGTCTGATGTTAAACTTTGTGCAACTCTATAAACTTGATCGCCCGATGGCCGATGATCTAATTTATCTGATGGATCTGACGGCTGAGATTGAGCCTTTGCTTGATGGCTTTTCACCGACCAGGTATGTGCGTGCCTTTGCACAATCGTGCCCCGACTTTGGATAAAAATGCATATGGTGGGTTTTTCAACCCCTTTTCTTACATTTGGTCACCCAACGGCCCTCTCCAAAGGAAAAATATCCTCTTGCAAGAATATGTGATAATAGGATGTGTTTCTAATAATTATAATAACTATTTATTATTATTATTATATATTAATAATATTAATAATATTTAATACTTATATTATTAATTATTAATCTAGGATAATGTCTTCCCGATTTTGACCAAACATCAACACTCCCTCTCAACGAGGGATAAATTATTCACCTCAAGTCCATAAGACTGTGTCTAGGCCATTCTCCTCAGTCAAATCAGCTTGACCACTCTGGAGAATGTCTTCTTGATGCTTCTAACTTCAACACTCCTTGTCATATAGGGAGACATTCTACATCACACCAAGATTCTTGATTTTGAACTCTAAGGCAAACTTCCTCTTACACTTGTCAATGAGCCTTTGATGTAATCATATCCGACATGCACCCAGTTGATGTATAATTCTCCCACATAGCACCCAGTTGATGTATACTTCTCCCACATAGCACCTGGGGTCTCCAATGGTCCTTGTCAAGTCACATGGTCAAGGATAGAGACCACACCTAGGTCATTTTTCTTAGCCAAGTCAGCATGACCAACTGAGAAGAATGCCCAACGCTAATACATGGAGAACATCAACACCCTGGGCCATTCACCACTAGCCAAATCATCATGGCTAATCCTTTGAGTGAATATATCATCCTCCTCAGCCAATTCATCATGGCCCCTCTAGGAGGATTTCTGCCCGATGCTAATATTTGGAGAACATCAACGCCTTAGGCCATTCACCACTAGCCAAATCATCATGGCTAATCATGTGAGTGAATGTATCATTCTCCTTAGTCAAATCAGCATGACCCCTCTGGGAGAATGTATGCTCGATGCAACCACTTGGAGAAACATCAACACCTTGAGTCTTTTCCACTCCTTTTCAAATCAACATGACTAAGGAGAAAGACTACACCTGGACCATTCACCACTAGCCAAGTCAACATGGCTAATCCTGTCAGTGAATGTATCATTCTCCTCATTCAAATCATCATGACCCCTCTCGGAGAATGTTTTCCCAATGTTACTCATCTATGGATGTGTACTAGACCTTCACAAATCCCTTCTGCATAATGTCTTGGATGAAGTCCTGCAAGAAACTTCTGAAGCCACACTACTTCATGGCTTACAATACTGGCTGCTATATACTTTGCCTATGTTGTATTGACTCTCTCTTACATCAGGCCCACTTTGAGTCTGTATGCTCCCTCTGAGGCTATATATTCTTCGGAGTCAGTTGTTCCCTCCGCATGTGTTGACCTCTTCTTCTTCTTCATTACATGGATGTGCACAACTCTATTTATGGATAATCTTGATTCATGTTGCTTCCTACGACCATCATTATGGCTTCTTCTCAGATTTATTACCGATGACTTGCTCGGAACAAGAAACAAGAACAACAAAAAACATCTCTTTAGTAAACTCTAGAACATCTCTAAGTAATTACACTCAGAAAATTTCAACTACTTAGAAACTTCGGTCTCTTCCTTAGATCACTTACCATGCATGAGAGAGAAAAAATATATGTGTCTATTGTTGTGTCTTTCAAGTGTCTTTTTATAGTAATATTAAATTGATCCAAAGAACCACGCTTTTTTTGAAAATTTAATTTAATTTTCTTTCTTATAAATAGTTGGAGAATACTTTGTGTAACTACGAAAGATTAACATTAATTTGGTTATAATCCATCCACATAGTATTTGACTTTGTTAAATTGTTCCTTCATAATTCATGTGATTCTTTGCATAATTTTAGGTAGAAGTAAATAAGCACTATATTCTTCATATTTAGGTAATTAGAAATTTTTACTAGAAATTGTGCCCACCATAATTTATGGAATTATTTCTATAATTTAGGTAGGAGTAAAAGGTAAATATGTTGTACATAGAGATTGTAACAACCCCATAAATACTCCCAACATTTTACTCTGATACCATGTTGAATTTATATATGAGATAATATTGTATATGAGATGATATGATAGATTCTATATGATCTATGTAAGATTCATGATTGATTTCGTATTAGGATGATGAATGTGCCAAATATATAAAGAACCTAAAGGCACATATGATGACCATCCATGAAAGGATGTGTCTCTAATAATTATAATAACTATTTATTATTATTATTATTATTATTATTATTATTATATATTAATAAAATTAATAATATTTAATAATTATATTATTAATTATTAATCTAGGAGAATGTCTTCCCAGTGTTGTCCAAACATCAATAGTATCATGGTATGGCATGGGGTTGGCCTATTGTAGAGAGGATTACTGCATCTGAGCCTATGGTTGGGTGGAAAAGTGCTCACCCTCAGTCAGTTTGGTCTAGCCAACGTTTTATGAAAATATAAGTCTTCTACTTATGCTTTGTATGTTCAAGTGCCTAATTATTCTATAAAAAGTGTATGTTTTGCAATTCTTGAAATTATATGATTCATGAGAAAAAGTTATTAGAAATGGATTGAATTTACAATTATATAAGTTCCTATATGACTGATAATTTTCCATGAGGGTTATCCTCTTTTGGATACATATGCAGACAACTTGAAAATCATAGCTTAAAACCCTGAGAATGGTATGGATTGTGGGGGGGCTTACTTACTCAAGAATTGTTGTTTCCTTGAGTCTCCTTTCCTGAAATTTGACTATGGAAAGGCTATACCGAGAGGATTTATTTGTTCAATCCTTCGTGATTCAATTACAAAGGATTTGTGTTACCAGATCCCTCTTCCTTTGTAACCATTTAGTAGAATGTTTCAAGGAAGAAACCCCAAAATATGCGTTGTCGGAGGCCACTGAGATCCGAAGTTTCCTTTTTATAAAAATATTGTATGCTAGAACCTCAATGTTGAACCTTGATGTGCAACCGTGAGGCTAGAACCCTTACACAGGAACCTTGACCTATCGAAACTATAGCTAGGTTATGGAGCCTAGTGGGGATCTGGCTAAATCCTTGTAAAGGCATTTGGAGGGAAAGATGGATTTTGAATATCCCTTTGGCGTGTTAATATTTTTAAGCATAATCTTGTGGATGGAACTGAGACCTATGGGATGTACCCTAGTTTGGTGGAACCTTTGTAGAAGGAACAACAGATATCTGGGTTTTCTTTTAAGTTGACCCTTACAAAAAGTCCATGTAAGACAAACCTCATACTATGCAAGCATCTAAAATTTTACATGGAGTTGCTAGGTGGAGGTTGACACATGGAGAGGATAGGTGCCCTTCCATGGTGAAGTTGGGACAAAGAGGATAGGTTATCGTTCGATCATATTTAAAACACGACTTGATATGGACCATTAGATTGTACAAATGTTATCCATCAGATCTTTCAGGTTAAGAAGTTCGTTAACCCCCACACAACTTTAATCCCAAATTTAATCAAAGTCGTCAGATCCAATCGTCCTCAGCTCTCAGATATTTTGGGATTAAGTATTCTTGTTGATTGTCGTGGAAATTTAAGCCCGATTTTAATCTGATCCATTAGACTGGATAAACCTGAGCCATCATATCTGTCGAGATCAAGTGACCTCGTTAACTGTCGTGCAACTTTAAAACCCGATGTGATTTGGATTGTTGATTTGCGTGAATTTCCATCATTCGATCTAGTGGACGTGAAAGTCATGCATCAAAGATAAAAATTTAATGGATGGGACCTACCCATCCCTATAGCCTATGGTTGAGCACCAAGTGGAGGCTTGTCATTGGAACAAGTTAGTGAATGTGGGAAAATGAGTAAATGCCATGTGGTAGTCGGGTATAAGTGGGGACTGGCGTTATTAATGGAATGAGAAAAAATAATTTGATGAAATGTTGGGAGTTAATCCTGACCATTATTCAATAGTTTAAATGAATGAATACCATCCATTTTCCTCGAGATCCTTGAGATCCAAGCTAACCCATCATCCCAATAGTTATTGGTGGTGGCATTTTAGTACCCATCGTCTTTTTATCCCGATGACCCATCGACACATCACCTCGATAGGTCATCGGAGGATGGCGTTTCATTCCTATCGACACTTTATTCTAATGAACCATTGGTGCTTCATCCTGATCAACCATTTCCTTTCTCATTTTTCACTCATTTCCACCTTCGAATTGATTCCCCATCAGCCCTATAAAAGGAATATTCCATGTCAACTGGCATGTGAGAGGTAGGTCCACATGGATGCACCATAGGATGATGATGTCAGTTGGCATGTGTGGAGTAGGTCCACATGGATGCCACGTGGAAATAGTGACATCACCTTAAGCTTAATTGCTTGATATCTTCTAAGGATCATAACTTTCTATCCATAGCTTAGAATTGAACATAAATGTTGTTGTTGGAGAGCTCTTGAAGAGTAGAATTGATCCTTGAGATTAGATTCAGAGATAGAGTAATGGTTGAAGATAGAAATTTTTGAATAATTTGTACATCCCGCCACCCTAATGATGTTTAGGGGGCTGAGTGAGTTGCATTAGGAGCCTTATGGTTTTCTTTCATTGTGTTTTTATATGGATCATCAAATTCTTTGCTACATTAATTTCATTAATGGAATGAGATGTGACACTCAGAATATCACCTTGACAATGTTGTCCTTGTATTCCCACTTTCATTCACTCTTCCATTTAAGTGGCATGTGCATTGGTTTTTCCACTAATAACTAGTTGAAATAAAACACCATGATTGGTCCACTTGCCAATGCCCTCTAGTTTCACATTCATCGCCTTTGTGTTCATATTGATTCTCATTTTATTGTCACATAGTTTATTGTTATTGGGCTTTTGATCCTATCTTGTTTAGAAAGCATCTATAGGTTAAACAATTGGTTAGATAGTTTGAATCCATTACATTAATTTTTATTCCCAGGAATCTCAATAACTTTGTAGATCATACTGCAAATCTGATTCAGGATTTTCATTTAATTTGTTTATCATAAATGAAAGAAAATTTTCATGTACATAATCATGATAACCATAATAATAATCAAAACATGTAAATATACACAAACAAACCATCATTTCATTCTCATTCATAAGGTTCATAAATGAAAAACAATGTGCATGTGTATGTCTGTATGTACACACACACATGTATACATATATGTAAATGTATACATGTGTGTATGTGTGTGTGTTTACACACACACACACACAGGTACACACACACATTTTTTTTTCTTAATGGAGTACACATATCCAAAAACCCTCTAGGTACTTCCCCTCATTTCAAGGATGGTACGAGAGGTAAACCAGTTGGTTTCGTTTTTGGAAACATAAACCAATGGGGACATTGAGCGAGGCCCACTAATAAAATTTTGGGCATTGGAGTCCTCCTATTAAATACAAATTGTCCCACTCTATATCATTTAAGTGAGAATGAGAGTGCTAGTACCTTGCCAGCCCCACACTAATCTATGCAAACAACATGTTTCTCACATGTACATACTCTACCCCGTATATAATTGAACATGTGACCTCTGAGGATAAAACCCATGTTATTAACCATTAGGCCCACTCAAGCTACACACACACATGCATGCATATCCATATCCATATCCATATCCATACATACACACATACATACATATCATAATATTTATCATCATCATCATCATCATCAAAAGTAATATAAGTGTTTACATCAAATTCCACATTGTACAAAATATGATACATGCCCACACTAAATACAACATGGGGGTAGTTATCCCTTCTAGCTATTTACCTAATAATCCCCCTCATCATCCCTAATAGGGGGGGTCTCTAGCTACAAGTGGTAGGTATCCTCTCATGAGACCCCTTATCCCCTAGCCGACCATCACTTCCCTCTTGATAATGGGTTTCCAATTCACTAGAACCTAAAACAATCTTCAATTAAGGCTTCATTGAGGTGATACCACCCCTAATTAGTGACTCTTTCTATAAACATGTCCAAGCAAGCATAAAGATTATCTAGGACTTGCCACTCTAAATAATATGGGTCCTCTCTTTTCCTCTGAGTTGCTAGTATAGGATCAATTCCCTTAACTAAACTTCACCATCAATGACGACATGCCAACTGTGACTAGTGCTACATCCACACACATGTTACACACAAGGAGTATCAGTCACATGTATCATATATAATCTTGTTATCATCTATTCTAGTACATAAACAAAATAAAAACAAAGCATCATCATTTAGCCTTAAGTCCCCAGTCTTTCCCTTTAGGGTGATGGATCGATGGGTCTCCCCTGTAGTGCATAGCTTCATTCTGGTAATCCTTGATTTGGCCTAAGAGATGGTTCCAATGGGCCAAGAAATATAGCTAGAAAATTCTCCCTACTAGTCCCCTTCCCTTCATCTCATTATCTTACCCCATCACGTGCTTCATTAGATCACCCCAAATCCCAGACGACGTGGTGGGGTTTTCATTACTTTCAAAGAAGAATGAAAATATGAAATAATTGAATGTAGTCACCCCTACCTACATATTTGAAGGCTATCAACTATCTCTACTAACAATAAAAAACATCTAGGAACGACCAAAGTAGGTGCCCCATAGTACCATCTTGATGGCCTTCATTTAGCTTCTTGAGACTCGGTGTGGTATTTGTGAGCCCATAACTCACACTATTTATGCATCTTCAGCTTTGGTCTCCAATCTCTTGATATCTCTAATATATATTGCTATTTCATAGGTTGTCGACCCGGGAAAGAAGTGTCAATCTATAAACTCATCCTGTGATCTGCCCCATGGAATCACTAGTATGATGTCTCCAACAACTCCATACATTGGTCGAATAGTCATGAAATAGAGATCTAATAGGGTGAGCTTGATCTACTTCTCATGTACCATGAACACCCCCAGGTTAGCATCCCAATATTGTATGATTTTCCAAAGTAGCATTGCACTTGTTTTCATCAGTGGATTCTCATGGAACTTGAGTAACCCAAGTCACGTGCTTTGTCCTTGAAAAAATTGATCATCAACAATATATATCTGTGAGGTGTACAAATCCCACTCTCACCACTAGATCCTCATCATGTGCACTTGTACATCAATTTATCCTTAATGTTAGTCAATTTTTTTTCATTTTCCTGTGCTCTTTTTTAACTACGTTGGGTGCACATAGTTGTCTCCTACATAGTTTCATGATGGGAACACAACTATTTCTCTCATAACTATGCATGCATCACATTTTTTCACTGAAAAAATTCATGTTTGACGCATAAGTAAAATTCCCACAATTTCTCATGAGGTAAAACTGTTGAGAATTTCCATGCACGTGACATGTAGGAAATCCTTGAAATTTGTTCAAATGATTTTCAAATTTGGGGGTCCCACCCTATTTATAATTTTTCTTGGATTTTATATTTCTTTGTATGACTTCCTATGAGCCCCATTCAATACATCTTTTACACTACTATCTTCCTCATGCTATGAAATGTTTTTCATGGTCAGGTCCTTCATCCAAGAACCCCTTTTCCCCTTGAAGTTCAATTGCATATAACTTGAGTCTGGGCACTTAGTTTTTATGTCAGCTACACTATTAGTTTAATTTCCATACACACTTTTACTGCATTGTATTATTTTTGTGTGTGAAGGTGTTTTTCTTCGGGAGTCAGTTTCCAAACATTATTTCAAGAAGACCATTATTGATCCTTTAGGTATATATCTTCAAACTAGCATATAGATTACATATCCCCTATGATAATGTTTCATTTTCCTTGTTTTCCACCCATGGAAGGAGCTTATAGGAACCCCTACCAATGCTCCACCCTTGTTTGTGCAAGTGGCCTAGCCGATCTGAATTTTTATTTTCCCTTTCTCGACAATAATACTCCATCTATATAGTTTGTTGTGGTTTAGTACCCCATTTCGTTTTGGCACCCATGATATGGCTTCCCCATTAGGATTTGGAGTTTGCATATTTTGTGTCCTAGGTACAACCTCATGCTTCTTCTAATCATGATTACTAACTCATTTCCCTAACCTCCCAATTGGTTTGATTATAATGGAATTCTTTGCTATTCTTCGATGCATGTCATTGGCCCTCCATCTCCTCCAAACTATGAAGATTATTTGTTTTTACTTTGCTTCCATTCACCTATTTTCAAGGATATTACCATTAGTGCCCACCCCTTGGCTGATTCCATTTTCCATGATTCTCTTGAATTGATTCATTTGGTCACATTTAGGGAACTATCTCCTTTGTTGTACCAACATCCCAATTCATTTATTCTCTTGGGAAATGATAAAATTTCTTATCAACACTCTTGCAGCTTACATGATATATTTTCCAGATCATCCTTAGTCACCTTTGTTCAGAGCATCCTTTGTTGAGTTATCCTTGGAGTATATTTTTTTCAATCCCCATTTAGTATTGATATCATCCATCTACCTCCTTGATCCTCTCTCATTTAAATTTTCCTTTCTAAGTCATTAGTTGTATCCATCCTTTGCGTTGTCATCATACTCTCTCTACCCATTGTTAATTATCATCCTTGGAGTTACACGTTTGCTTCTAGGTTCACCTTGCCATTATGCTCTAAAAAAGGAAAGTCTTAAGTCCACTCTTTAAACCCACACACCCATTTATGTTTTAGTCACAACCAATCTCATTTACTATCATATGTGTCATACCTTATGCTAGATTTTTTGCAAAGTTTCACTTATACTTTTCTACTTGCAGAACTTCTCCTATCGACATCGACATGATTCTTCTAAGGGCTTGGTCTAGAGGCATTATGTACCTTGGAAAGGAGAGTCATCATAACTCCTTGAATTAGTGTTTTGTCACATGATCAACTCTATCTCATTATCACACCATTGAGAATCATACATAGTGATCATTACATTAATCCAATTCTAGTTGAAGAGCTCGAACATGTGTAACTTGTTTTATAAATTTTTGAGTCTATTGGGGGAGTTTCCATTCAGGTAGCTTCTTGTATGTTCCAAGTAGTGATTATGAAAATGATAAAACTTTGATTGTATCTCCTTGGATTTTTTTGGATCCCTTTAGCAATTATCTTTAGCCACTAGTAAGATATTTCTTCCATATCTTGGGCTCCCTATTTTTTAGAAGGGCTTAAATTGTTATGATCCAACACCCCTTAGGGTGATATTTTTCCTTCATCTATATTCAAACCATGTCTGATATTGGTCACATTAATGTTCATGGATTGGGTTCCTCATAACTCTAGTTTTATTGATGCATTGTACTATTGCACTTTGATGTACTTTTCTCTAGCCCCATGATGCAATGATCCCATATTGTATTGAGATAGTTTCATGAGGATGTGTATGCCCACCTCATTGATATTGAGATTAAGTATGCAACTTACACAATTTTTTAGTTGTTTGCAAGTGGGTCTCTAGAGTCATCTATGGGTAATCCTCCCTCTTTGACCACTCTACTTCTTGTTTGGATCATTTTTCCATTGTTTAGGGAAAGAAACTCATTATAGATTTCAACCATATGATTTTCTACTAACTTCATTGATCAGGGGAAAATGTTTTCCAACTATTTTTTCTCACATGTTTTTCACTGAGAATTTTTTCATTCAGAAACATCACTTTGGTAGTCTTATCTCTTATCTTCATCATCATGTGACCTTAGTCTATCATAATGAGCTAAGTCAAACAAAAAATTAGACCTAATGTTCATAAGACTATTCAATCATTTAGCCCCAAGGGTTAGCTCAAGTGGTTCCGAGCTAGATGTGAAGCTAGCCCCTGCGGAAGAGGTCATGGGTTCAAATATCTTGTTCCCCCTTGGGGTTAGGCCTTGTAATCAGGGCCAATGGTTTTACCTGTTTACAATCCACAAAGTGGGGAAGTACTCAGGGTTTTCCTGCGAGGTATTCCAAAGAATCGTGCAATTAACATAAAGTAAAAAATCATTATTTTATGACTCATTAATGCTTGTATACCTCCCAAAAACACTATAGTGGGAAAGTGTGGATCTTATCAATACATTATTATTAATTATGGGATTTGATCTAGTCTTGAATAATGATCCTTATCCCATTACTTTATTAATAATTGGGATAATTCACATTGAATCTATTCCTAAAGGAAGGTACACAATTTCACCTATAAATAAAGCTATTGAGGTCACACATTTCATCCATAATCCATAGTAAGGTTATGCTACCACAATTCCATTGGAGAAATATTGTGCCCTAGACATGATTTCTCTACCATCAAGAATTCCATTACCACCACCAAGCTTGAAGTTAGAGCACACAAGAAGGAAAATTTCCCTTTCCTAAATGTGGCTTTGGTTCCCATTTGGCTACAACAAGCCACCATCAAGGTTTTGATTATAAGCCTTCTTTCCATTAGTGTAATAAAAGATTCATTATTCTTTTACTTCATCTTATGTTTTAAATGTTAGATTATAGTTCCTTTACTTGTATCTTGTTAATTTCATAGGATAAGTTATGGAGTGGCTTGCTTGAGTGTTGTTATTTCCTTCTTTTTCATTTTGTTTGATGCTTAGAATGCACAACTTCTAAGTAGAGGATTTTTGGCACACCCTAGTGAGAAATACCCAACATAGAGATAAGTTTGTAAATTTTCATTATACTTTGAAAATGAAGGGAAAAATAGAGAAATTGAATTAAAATAATACATGTAGGGAAGAATATTTTGAAGAATTATGTATCATGGCCATGATAGTTGTTTTGTACAAGATAGTGAGAAAATATCACAAAATTTGTGGATGGATTGAAGCAGTACATTAAAGGGAAGATAATTACAGAGCTGATGTGGTCATTACAAGAGGCTTACCATTTGGCCTTCAGAATTGAGAAGGTTCAAATAAAGAGAAAGCATGAGAGTGGGGAGTGAGAGGAGAAAGAAAAAAGAATTCTTCTACCTGTGGTTTTGGATAATTTTACATGTCCTAGTGGGGTGCATATTATTGGGGAAACTAATGTGGAAAGTGTGAGTGAAATGTATGATAGAATTCCAAAAAATTGTACAGATGGTTTTGTAGTAGAATATTGCAAGGAAAAGAGTGAAGTAAAAGCGTTTATGCAGCAAACTCAAGAAATTGCAAAGAGTAGCAATCTACCCAAGGGAGTGTATGTGAAAACCAGAGATATTGTTGTAGTAGAAGATGATATTACAAAAGAGAGTTGTCTCACAATAGTGGAATTGCAAGGGAATGATGTTGTTGCATTTGTAACAATGGAAGATATATATATGGGAATGTCTAATTCACATAATTTTTTTTGTGGCGACTCTATTGCAATTGAAGTCAAATGTGTAGAAAAGGAAAATAAAGTGGAGCAAACCAAAGAAAATATGCAGCAATTGTTGCAAGGAGAGTTGATGCAAAATAGTGGAGAGGAAGTATAGCAACATCAAGTTGAAGATGATTACAACAAGGGAGTTGTTGTGTTTAAAGTAAATAAAAATGAGGGGATGCCTGAGTAGCAAGCATTGGTAGAGTTTGTTGAGATATGGTATTGGTGCATAAGAGAGAGGATGGGTAGGTAGTAAGCACCATCGACAAGAAGTAGTTTGAGGTAGTAAGCACCATTGACAAGAAGTAGTTTGAGGTAGTAAGCACCATTTAGCGAGGTTTGTAGAAGTTAGCAAAGGAAAATGGAGTTGCAACAAATGATAGAAGAAAGTTAACCAAGAGAAGATTATTGCAAAGGAAAATGAGTTGTAGAAAGTGAGGATGAAGAAAGTGAACCAAAATAAGAAGATGACAAAGTTGAGAAAAAATGTGAGGAATTGTTTAGAGTTGTGGATTGTAGAGTTGTGGATAACAAAGAGGAAGAATTTGAAGGATGAAAATTAGTGAATAAGGAAGGATGAGTGGTACAAAGTGTGGTTGAGAAGGAAGAAGAAAAGAATGAAAATAAAAATATATTTAACGGTTGTTGATTTATCAATGAAATTGTAATTAAGATACTCACAGTTCCAACCAAGGGAGTCTAATGTAGGAGCATCCTTGGCATCAAATTTATCCTACATGAATATTACTTTTAGACATTGAATATTCAAGTAACAATGCATGTTGATGATGACCATGTGAGTGTTATCCATCAAACAACTACATTTCCAATCCTAGAACCTTTTCTTGCATAGTGAAGGTGAATTTTCCTATAGTAGGGGCGATGGCTCTTTGTTTCCTATTAGGGATGGTTTCTCTATCAATATTGGTGGGTTCCACCATTCCCCGGATTGATGCTGCTCTATAATGAGTGATGTTGAAAAGAGATTCCATCCATAGAAGCGATACCAGAGACAAAATCAAGGTCATAAGAATAAGAAATGTCAACATAATCAACATTGCCTTTGATGGCTCTGTCTCTCCTAGTGGAATAGTTATTCCTTTATCTCTATAGGTTCCTTACAAACCATGATAATAGGTCAATATATACCAATTGATTGACTTCTTCTGCCTTGGTTCTTCATCTAATAATGAAGTAATTACTAAAGCTTTGAACTGATGCTACTTTAGTGTACAAAACTAGGAAAACTTAAATTGGGGTTGCTACCATATTTACCACTACCCCCTTCCGATGTTGTTAACAATTATGGGTATTTATATAGGCTAAGTGGTGGTGAATCTATGAGTTAATGCATTCAAATTGGAATGGATTCTTCTACTGGATATATGGATACAATAGGGAAGGGTCCATTGTGTTAGCTCTGATATTTGCATGGCCTTATTTTAGGGAAGGGTCCATTGTGTTAGCTCTGATATTTGCATGGTCCTATTTTGGTCTTAAAGATTCATATTTTTCATATATACTCAAAATAATGCCTTCCTATATCATTGTTTCTATTATTAGGTCTTATGAGAGGTTTTGAATCTTGAAATTGAAGTTTTGAAACATGTGCTACAACAAGTTCCCATAACATCATGTTTTTAATAAAATGACATAGTTTTGGGTTTTGGAGATGGTTTTGTGATTATAAGGGATAAATTTAAAAATGTTTTAGCCTTCATACGCCATTTTTTATCATCAACAAATATTTTTGGAGTGGTCTTGTATGAAAAAGGAGAAAACAGACTGTTGAAAACAACGGATTTTCTGGAAATGACCATTTTTGTAGTCAAGTTAAAACTCAGTCTCTGATCAAACAGGGAGAAATTTGTGAAAAAAAAGAGGATTTTATCAATCATGATCTCATATCCAAAAACCTCTCTCAGTTTTTACACAGGTGTCAATTTTTTGGAGATACAAGCAGATCTTTACAGATCATTTTTTAGATTAGAAAATTCTGGAATTTCCTGTTTTAGTCATCATCTTTAGGAACATATTACGAGGATATGAAGAGGTATTTTTAAAAAATGAAAGATTATTTTATCAATAACGAGCTCATATAAAACAAACTCTCTTCATTTTTACACAACTATTATGGTTTGGGATATATGAAGTTATTTTTCATCCCTATTTTTACGAAATTCACCATATGTTGTGAAATGGGACAATCGATCCTTAGTTCGATTCCACACTTGCCATGAGGAGGTGTCAATTCAGGAAGATACATGGATGTTCAAGGAGGATAGTTTTTCTAAATATCCTCAAATATTTTATTTGATTTCAATGTATTTAATGTTTTAAATGTCAACCCCTATATTTTAGGTATGGGACTGATTTTCCAGATTTTTTGTAATTTTGTTGATATGACTAAGTGAAAATTTGACCTTAGGAGGTGTTATCTATGTCTATTTTGGGTAGATTAGATCCAAACTTTGAGGATATAGTTTTTATCTCATAGATCTATAAAGCTCATGGAAAATCATATGTAAAAAGGGGGATTGAGTCCGAGGGACTGAGAGAGAGTTGCAGAGGGTGGACAATCTATGTTATATTTTGAAAACCTTGTCTAGACTTCTATGTACAGATTTCAACTGATAAGAAAGTTTTTGATCAGTTTGTTTTTTCCCTATCCTTAGTTCATCATTTCTTTATTTTTCATCTGCTTAAATGTGTTTTGTTTCTATAGGATATATGTATGCAATTCGGTGTTGATAAGACTATAGTATAGGATATACTATAGTTTTTTCCACCGACCACATTTGAGACTTATATTCACAGTTAGAAAGGGTTTCTGAATGTTGAGTATTCTTCCCTGTAAGTGTATCAAGAATCGGGGTGGTTTTTTATTAACTTTCAGTTTTGTTTTCTTCATTTCCTCATTCCATTTCTTTATAGCCTTGGAGCTAATCTAAGTTTTGTTATCTTGACTTGCTGCCCATATAATGTTGAGACAGGGTTATTTATTTTTAATGGACTCCATGCCCAATGGCCAGCTGCTGATTTGTAGTCATCTCACTACCTTCATGTTGATCCTACCACTATCTAAGTTTTCTTAAAACCAATTAAATCAAGGTGTGCTAGGCTTGAGTCTTTAGCTGTCAAGAGTCAACTTCTAGCGCTAACATATTTTGGCGTCGTTGTCGAGGACGAAAATGAAGTAATCTTCCCTAGGAGAATGACATCGATCAGATTCTCTTCTTGATGGTGAACAAGAAGTGAACATATATCAAACTGCATATCATTCACCCGATGACTCAAATCCATGATAGATGAATATATTGGTGACTTCATTGGTTTGAAATGGATGTTATTCTTGCTCATAGCTATGAATTTTATGATTTCTCAAACATAGTTGGTTTCCCACATCCAATGCCTACTATAGCTGAATGGGATGACTATCTTCCCAGATTCAGAGGAAGCAAGCATGATCATCCCAGTGAGCACTTATTAAATTTTCATAAATGCATGCTTGAACATGTTTTTTTCCACAAGGATGTCTTAATCAAGATGTTCAAATTTTCTTTAGAAGAACATGCTCATGAATGGTGTCAATCCCTCCCCGCTGTTAGCATTCATTCAATGAAAGATTTTTATGCTGCATTTAAACAAATATACTATGCTGAACTTCTTTTTGAGGAATGTTGTATGGGGTTTGAATTTCAAGATCTTTGTAATCAAGAAATGGTTAAATAAGAAATTGTTCTCATGATCCTCAACAAGTTTCTCATGGTTTTCGAAATCATGTGCTTTCCCAAGAAATTGAAATAGAAGAAAATAATCAGATTTCTTTTGTAAATTTTTCTGAATGTTATGAATTTGAAGAAATGTCTACTCCAATAATAAATCATGAAAATCAGTTTTCTTCTTGTCAAATTGCACTTGAAATTTTGAAAGACAATGGAAAGATATTGCAACATCCTTGTGTTTTTCTGGATAAGGAGAATATTGAGGAAATACAGGGGTAGTTAATCTACTATTCATCACCAACCATTGAGCAGCTATCACCAGGGATCAACAAGCCTGCATCCTTCATTGTTGAACCTGAATCTGCCACAAATATCAAATATATGATTAGCAGTGACATCATCTTGCAGTCCATTTCTTTTGAAAAACAAAAAGAGGTATTCTCGGATGATTTTGATGGACTCTTGGCTACATTCATGGATTTACATTGGAGTCATTGTTCTTATCTCTTTCACTTTATACATGAAGATTTTCATAGCTGTAAGAATATACTGATAGTTTATTTCTTGTTCTACTATTCAGTTTTTTCAGCTATATATATGCTTAAAGAGGGAAACAGTTTTCAGTTTATGATCCATTTATTTAAATGGCTTATATGGAAGTTTTTTTATACTTAAGCATAGTAACAACTAATCCATCTAGTGTAGGGGTGTACATAAATAATCTCAATTCATGAGCATTTGGTTTAGTTTGCAGAATGTCTTTCATATTTTGATTAGTTTATAGTGTGAAATAAAGAAGCAGAGCTTCTCTTAAATCATGAACATACCACAGTTCGCAACATATGATTGTTTCTCAGTTTCCTAACAACTGAGTTTGTATATTGGCACGAACAGGTTATAAGTTGCAGAAATTTGGAAGGAGGAGAATGACTCCATCGCCCAATGGAGACACTGGAAGCTTGTTCAGTTTGTTAATTTGGATTTCAGTTTGTTTTTTTCAGTGGTTCTTTCAGTTTTCAGTTTGAATAAAGTTGTAGTGATTTTCTCAGTATCACACACAGGTCTACAAAAGTGCTTGGCAGCTCATAGGGAGCATGCCATCCCCCGTCGAGCCAATGTTAGCTTTGATATTTGCATGGTCAAATTTTGGTCTTAAATATTCAATGTTTTCCTATATACTCAAAATAACACCTTCCTATATTGTTTTGGCTATTATTAGGTCTTATGAGAGGTTTTGAAGCTTGAAATTGAAGTTTTGAAACATGCGCTATAGGAAGTTCCCGCAACAACCAGTTTTCAAGAAAATGGCATAGTTTTGGGTTTTGGAGATGGTTTTGTGATTATAAGGGATGAATTTAAACATGTTTTAGCCTTCATACACCATTTTTGATCATCAACAAAGAGTTTTGGAGAAGTCTTGTATGAAAAAGGAGAAAACATGTTGTTGAAAACATGGGATTTTCTGGAAATGACTGTTTTTGTAGTAAAGTTAAAACTCGGTCTTTGACAAAACATGGAGGAATTTGTGAAAAAAAAGAGAGGATTTTCTCAATCACGATCTCATATCCAAAACCCTCTCCCAGGTTTTACACAGGTGTCATGTTTTGGGAGATACAAGCAAATCTTTACAAATCATTTTTTAGATTTGAAAATTCTGGAATTTCCTATTTTAGTCATCCTCTTTGGGCACATATTACGAGGAGATGAAGAGTTATTTTTAAAAACTGAAAGAGGATTTTATCAATAATGAACTCATATAAAAAAACGTCTCTCATGTTTTACACAACTATTATGGTTTTGGAGATATGAAGTTATTTTTCATCCATATTTTTTAGAAATTTGCCATATGTTGTGAAATGGGACAACCAACCCTTAGTTCGATTCCACACGTGTCATGAGGAGGTTTCAAGTCAGGAAGATACATGGATGCTCAAGGAGGATATTTTTTCTAAATATACTCAAAGATTTTATTTGATTTGAATGTATTTAATGTTTTAAATGTCAAAACCTAGATTTTAGGTATGGGATTTATTTTCCATATTTTTTTTTATCTTGTTGATATGACTAAGTGAAAATTCAACCCTAGGAGGTGTCTTGTATGTTGATTTTGAGTAGATCAGATCCAAACTTTGAGGATCTAGTTGCTATCTCATAGATCTATAAATCTTATGGAAAATCATATGTAAAAGGGGGGATTCAGTCTGAGGGACTAAGAGAGAGAGCTAAAAAGGGTGGACAATCTATGTTATATTTTGAAAACCTTGTGTAGACTTCTATGTAAAGATTTCAATTGATAACAAAGTTTATGATCAGTTTGTTTTTTCCCTATCCTTAGTTCATCATTTCTTTCTTTTTCATCTTCTTAAATGTGTTTTGTTGCTATAGGATATATCTATGCAATTCGGTGTTGAGAAGACTGTAGTATAGGATATATTGTAGTTTTCTCCATTGGCCACATTTGAGACTTATATTCACAGTTAGAAAGGGTTTCTGAATGTTGAGTATTCTTCCCTATAAGTGTATCAAGGATCAGGGTGGTTTTTGATTAACTTGCAGTTTTTTTTCCTTCATTTCCTCATTCCATTTCTTTATAGCCTTGGAGATGATCTAAGTTTTGTTAGCTTGACTTGCTGCCCATAGAATGTTGAGATAGGGTTATTTATTTTTAATGGACTCCATGCCTAATGGCCAACTGATGATTTGTAGTCATCTCGCTACCTTCATGTTGATCCTACCACTCTCTAAGTTTTCCTAAAACCAATTAAATCAAGGTGTGCTAAGCTTGACTCTTTAGCAGTGAAGAGTCAACTTCTAGCGCTAACACATTGTACTTTAGAATAATAGTAAACACCATGAAGGTGTACATACTTGATTCACTAGTGGATACTAAAAGGGGATCTAAACACCATGAAAATATACAGGCTTAATGCACTTGTGGATATGAATGGGTAATATGAATTCCATGAATAGATATGGCACCTAATGCATCTGCGAATACAAATGGGTGAACTTAAGCGACATATAGGCCAATAGCTAGGCTTATGCACTATCGTCTGCACTATTATGTGCTCGCAAGGGTTGGAGTTCCACTTCCGTTATACTCTCTAGGTGAAAATATAGGTGCATAACCTATAGGGTCCCTAGTTCCGAGTGAATTTGAACTTGATGCAGTTGCAGTTGATTGAAAAAAGTATGTAGAGGTAGTGTCTTCTACGGTTACTATTGTGAGTGATTCCTTTTATCCCTTATTTGTTTGGACACTTCATTATAAAAATCCCACCACCACACACACTTCATTATTAATGAAAAGGGGGAACTTGTATGGAGTTGCAGGCCCCATCATGTGCCTATTATTAGGGACCCTCCTCAATAGCGACACTTAATTATTAATCGAGGGGCATGACCTAACCGGGGACAATAATATGGTATGGATCAAAATTACCTTTGGATACTAGGACCTTACCTTCCAATATCATATATTCCCTAACTATAGCTCAAGAATAGGTCCTTCTTATTTCCTTTCCCGCAACTCACTTGTATCATTTCAATAACTAGAGATACATATTTGGAAAGAGATTTATGCCCAACATGCATGACTAGTTCAAGGAAAAAATATATTTGTATTTCCCCATGGCCTATTTTCTTCCCTCAAACCCATACATGGTATTACAACTTTGCACTAGTGTTTTTGGAGTTGCCCAGGCTTGGTCACTACGACCTCCTCTCTTCTCCCAAAGTTATGGGGCTTAGATAGAGATTGAACCCCTCTCTATCTTTGAACTATAGAATATTTATGTCGTCATCTCTAAAACAAATTGAACTATACCCTGATCATATTCACCCATGTCCTATCACTAATGTTAAAACATGAAACTACCCAACCAACCAAATCATCTACTTGAATTAGTATTTCTATGCATTAGAATGACATAGATGTGAGATCAACCTCTAGCTTTGGAAAATAAAAACTTTATTGACTAGCAAATGGATCTCATGTGAAACTGAACAATATCCATTTATGTGCAACTAAACAATGTCCATTCACACAGTGTAGTATTGACTTTCTTTATTACCCATAAACTGACTAGCAAGGGGATCTCATATGCAACTGAACAATGTTCATTCATGTGCAACTGAACAATGTCCATTCACACATTGTAATATTCATGTTCTTTATTACCCATAGACTCATCTATAGTTGTGTTGGTGTTAGATTCATACCAAGTGATAATCATGAGCCAAATAAATTTCACTATGACTCCGTCGACCCCAAAGACCCATTAGGAAAAATAATGCTACACACACACACAAACACACACACACACACACACACACACACACACACACACACACACACACACACACACACACACACACACAGATGGACAAAATACTCCAATTATTTAAAAATGATTTTTATTACAAGTTTAATGAATTTTATGGATTAATTAAAGTTTGAATTATCACGGAATTATTACTAATTCACGGTAACAATAAAAATAATGAAATCCATTTTCAAATAATGTAAAATCTGTCAATGTAAATAAATGTAAAATCTGTCAATCTAAATAAGTGAATCGGTGAGGAGATGAATTTATATGAAATGGTTTCAATGTTTGGTATTCTCCAACCAATGTATAAAATTTATTCTAGAAAAGAAGGACATGTTTTTAGATTTAGTAGAAGAGGTTTGTGGATAAGTAAGAGAGAGAAAAAAAATGAGTGTGGTTTTATTGAATGTAATAAATTCATGAAGGAAATTCTGTTAGCTTTCATAGAAGAGGTTTGTGGGTAAGTGAGAGGGACAAAAATGATTTTATTAGTAATTCACCCTTAAACTAAATTAATTAATCCTTAAGCAAAATGAATTAATTTCATTTCAAATATCTTCCCAATGCATTTTTGAGAGGCAACTCTCTCCATTAAAATGTTGACCGTATAGATCGATTTGGTTGGGGATCTGTGTGAATGGTGCATTGGGTGAAGAACCAACCCAATGCCTAGACGACCTGGGGGCAGGTAGGCGGTTAGGGTTTAGAATAGGGTTTATACTGGAGATGACCTGGAAGATCCTTGGGCTTTTAGAGGCATCATATGTGAATCTAGTTGGCGATCCTAGAGGATGGTAGGTGATTAGGGTTTAGACTAAATATGACCTGGACGATCTGTGGGCTTATGGAGGCATCAGATGTGATTCCAGTTGGCGGACTGGTTGAAGAACAATGGTGGAACCATGGGTGCTTGCTCAGATATGATGAGGTGTACATAGAATATTTGATATTGTACCGTTTTTATTTATTACTAGATGATGTGAAAGTAGGTAAATTGGGGTCTGAGATGGAGGTTCATTCTATGCTTAGGACAGGTGGTGACTGTGCGTGTGGCCCAACGGAATTGAAACTGTATGAAATCATAAATGACCTCTTTGCTTGGGAAGCAGAAAGAGGAGGGGACTCATGCACATTTACGCTCCAGATACCACCACTAACTCCATCGAAGGGTTTGGAGGGAGAGATCGGTTGTAGGGATTTTGAAGAAAAATATCCGACAGTGCTTGTTGCAAAGCAGGGATTGGTGTATGATTATTTAGCTGTAGAAAATGCAGGGATTACTCCTGAAAATAGTGGTTCTTACAGCTCTAGGAAGGTAGGGGAGGAGATAGGGAGAGGCGAAAAAAACTGGCACGTTGTGGGAGGATGTGCTAGAGAAGAGTTGGTGACGTTGAGGAAGAAGACTGTAGTTTCTGTTGATCTGTGTAAAGGGGTTATTTGAGTTACGGGGGGATTTGTCCTGAGAACGGGTTTAAAAGTGTGGAGGGTGAAAAAACATAATCTTACAGTTACCCTCGGGTAGGATATTGGGATACAAGAAGTTGGAGACTATTATGCTCGAGGGTTGGTTGGGAGATTTGGGTACTGGGCGTTGGCAGTGTTAGCACTGAGAATCACCCTCAGATTTCAAGAGGATAAACCCAGTACCCATCAAAATGTTTGTGAATGTAAATTAATGATGAAAGGTCAAATGGACGAAACTCAACATCATAATGTTTTAACAAAGAAAACTGGACTAGCATGCATAAGCAAATGAGGTTTTGATTAACTTCAGTCAGTGGTTTAAGGATAAATGTGAATAGAAGGAAGAATTAGTGAGGAAGGTGGATAGGTCTGCTATAAGCATCAGGCCTTCAAGCAACTAGGAGAAGAAAAACTCAGTCACAAGAACTTCTTGAACTTAAAGTTTAAAACACTGAAAAACATTAATAGAAGTATTATAATAAAACATCCATTATAACACCACCACAACATATCATATGGATCATCCAATCATGATAATTTCAGAGTAATATGAAACAAGATGATGAAATGAAACTGACTTCTATTAACGAAAAATGTCTCAAGTCCCATACATAACCAGAGAACATCTTTGCTTAGTAAAAATATTACAAAAGGGAGCTCTGCTCAACCATATGACCTTCTCATATCATTCATATGAAGTATTTATAATAAAGACACTAGATGGTGTCTTCTCTTGTCTGTCTTGTTCCTTTTGTCAAAAGGAAACTCAATTCAATCTGGGCCTGTAGGAAAAACTCCCCTCTATGGTACTTCGGGCTGGCAGTTTTTTGTCTCCTCGACCAAACCCTCCATGCTTCAATTCAAGGGAGGTAGTCAATTGTTCAACCACCAGTACTTCTTTCATTAACTAATTTCTCCTTGGGTTCAGGATGTGGAAAAACTTCCTTCTATGGTACTTCGGGCTAACAACTTTCTCTCTCCTCAGCCAGACCCTCCATGCTTCCATTTAAGGGGGTAGTCAATTGTTCTCTTTCCTCTAGTGATAGACTGGTCGGGGTCTGTTAATGCTTTACTTATCCTTGTGACCCTCCTTTGATGATTTATCTTAACGCCCAGTTTATGTTGCCATGTCCTGATCTTGGACTGGACCCCATATAAGCACGTGATTGTGGAAGTTGCCAAGGGCGGTTTGGGTCCACACCACTTCGGCCCCCGCAATCCACCACCATCTTCCACATACCTATTTATCTATTTTGTGGTTTTGATTGTGGGACCTCTCTAATATTTTAGCGTTCAAGTGCTTTCTGTCCCCACAATGAAGTGTGTTCATCGATCTTGTTGCAATCTGCAATTTGGGAACGCCCTGCTTTTGTTACCATGTGTCGCTCCTGGGTGGACTGTATATCAGTACGTGATTGTGAAAGCTTCCAAGGGAGATTTGGATCCACACCATTTCGACCCCTGCAATCCACCACCAACTTCCACGTACCTCTTTCTCTATACCATGGTTTCTATTGCGGGATCGCTCTAGAATTTTAACGCTCGAGCATGTTTTGTCCCCGCAATGAAGTGTGGTAGTCGATATGTTGCAATGTACGATCTGGGAAACCCTGCTATTTTAGCGCCCAAGCTAAAATTTATCCGTATCCCAACTCCATAATCCTTTTAACCATGTTTAGAGATGGAGCCAATTTTGGTGCTTGGGAGCTTTGAATGATGATCAATAATACCTCTTAGAGGATGATCTCCTGAATCTAACATGGTGGCCCGACTTCATTGTGTTGATGTGTCATGGAAAGAAGGGTGACACATGTCACATGGAAATGGGAAAATGACACAACCAAATGACCTGGAATGAGTGCCACATGTCAAGGCCAGATGGAAGCCACTTGTCTCCATGGATGAGCACCACTAGTCCTGATGGATGAGTCCCAAGTGTCTTTGGTACTTCGGCACTTCGAGATTCGGGAGTTTTGGATTGTGAAGAATGAAAAACTCCCATAGTGGTACGAGACCAGACTGACATGGAGGCCTAACGCTATATGATGTCACATCTAGTGATGGATGAGCGCCATGTGTTGAGTTGAAAAACACCTGTGGAGTGGTAGGGCCTGAATCGATGTGTCAGCTTGACGTCACTTCGGGACTTCGGGATGCTTGGATGGAAATCTCCCGAAGTAACTTTCTCTTGGTTGACCTGGAAGCCTCTCGTTACTTCTGGACTTCGAGACTCCGACTCTTCGAGACTTCAGGGTTCCGATCGATATTCCTTTCTTACCTGCTGCAAATATCAATGGTCCTTGTTGATTTGGGATCAACGGTCCACAATTACTTTGGGACTTTGGGCCTTCCCATGATACTGTTGTAAAGATCAAAGGTTCTTGTTGATTTGAGATCAATGGTCCACAATTGCTTTGAGACTTCGGTCCTTCTAGTGATACTGCTGCAAAGATCAACGGTTCTTGTTGATTTGAGGTCAACGGTCCACAATTAATTCGGGAGTTTGGGATTCAATCCTTTTCAATGCATAGTTATTAAATTCCTCTGGAGCATCGTATCTCCGAAGTGAGAGATCTGCCTCCACGTGTTCTCTTGTTTTGGACGACCGATATTCACTTCGGGAGTTCGAGAGTTTTCTTTTGCTTTCTCGCACAATCCTCTGAAGTGATGCATTTCTGAAGTGTTAGATCTATCGACGCGTGTCCCCAGCCTTCAATGGATCATATTTACTTCGAGACTTTGAGACTTCGGGACATTTGGATGGAAATCTCCCAAAGTCACTTTCTCCCGGTTGACGTGGCAACCTCTCGCTACTTCGGGACTTCGGGGCTTCTATCTAGTCATTAATCCTTGCGCGAATTTGAAACTTCGACTTCCCGAGAGCCACTGATCTAAACTGTACATGGGATCTCCGTCGTTGAAAATCGAGCCTGTCTTCTTTCTTGTATTTCAAGCTCGAAATGGACTACTCTAAATGATGCATTTTCGCTCATGGTTTTTCCCTGTGAAAACAAAGGAATTGGCCAGCCTGCAAAAACTACATATGACCCATGGAAACTTCAAGTGATAACATTGGCTTCAGAGGGGATGGCACGCTCTCTGTGAGCTTCCAAGAAAAATCATTTTCAGTGTCTTATCCTAGGGCTATGGGGTCCCTAATTTAAACATAAATAAAAAGAAAAAGTGATATTTACAATGAATGGAAAGCCAATCATGGCTTAAGAAAAATATTTTTTCAAAAAGTGCCCATTGACAGGGCCACCAAAAACTTCGGAATCCTCCAAGTTCTGCAATTTATAAGTGTTATTTGAAAATACCTCAAAAATCTTGAACGAACCAATCCACAAGGCTTCGAATTTACCATGTTTGCCTTTGTCTTTCTTGGGTGCATCCCACTTGAGCACTAGATATCCTAGCTAGAAATATTATTTGCTTACCTTCCTGTCAAAATCTTGCTTGATCTTCCGTTGATGGTCATGTGCTTTTCCAAGTAGTTTCTCCCTAGTCTTTTGTACTTCTACCAGCTATTGTATCCTCTTGACCATATCATCAGGTTCTCCTTGGTAGTCCTAGAGGAATTTTTCCACAGGAAAGGAAAGATGAGTAGGAAAGATAGCCTCAACCCCATATACAAGCTCAAAAGGGGAAACACCAAGTGACCTCTTTGTTGTAACTCTATCATCCCATAAGGAAAATTTTATCTTTGAGTCCCATGCTTTCTTATTGTCTTCTAACAATTTCTTGATGATCTTTGTGAGGATCTTGTTAGAGGACTCTTCCAAACCATTTCCTTGGGGGTAGTAAGGAGTAGAATGGACTAATGTAATTTCATACTGTTGACAAAACTCGATCAATGGTTCATCTTTGAAGGAAGTGACATTGCCAATAACAATCCTGCTTGGACAACCAAATCTTGACATGATATCCTCGAGAAAACTAATGATTACCTTGTGGGAGGCATTCCTTGTGGGAGGCATTCCTTGTAGAAATGACTTCTATCCACTTAGTAAAGTAATCTGTAGTAGTCAAAATACACCTATGTTGACCACTTGAAGCTGGATGCATTTCCCCAATGAAGTCAAGACCCCACTATTGAAAAGGTCCAAAAGCCGTCACAAGCTTCAAAGGAAACGATTTGAGCTGTTGATTTCCAGAAAAATTTTGGCATTTGACACAAGCTCTAATCTTTTCACAAACATCAGTAAAAAGGCTAGGATAGAAATACCCAGCTCCGAGGATCTTATAGGATGTGGTTCTCAAAATATTATGGCCCCCACATAAGCTGTCACGAAAGTCAGTCATGGCCCTTTGAGCTTCCTGTGGATCTAAACATCTTAAAATAACTCCCAGAGGATCTTTCCAATACAAGATATGATCAATGAGACAATATATGATTGATTTAAGCTTCAAATATCTCACCTTCTTCTTGTCCAAACCATTAGGAGGCTGCAACTTCTGCAGAAAATATATGATGTCTTTATACCAAGTGCATTCTGCCAAATTTGGGCTAGCATGAGAGATTTTATTAGCAAACTCAGCTTGCTGATTTTCTGAGTTTATGCTCATGAAATTAACCCCTAAATATTTTCAATTTGATTCGGCCAACAACCTGGCTAAAACTTGGCATTTCACTAGTTTATTGGGCTTCATTTCAAGGTCAAATTCCATAATTTTAGCAATCCATTTGCTCCTCTTCCCATCTATGTTAGGTTGGATAAGTATCTCTTTCACTGAGGCTGAATGGACATATGCAACAATATTTGAATGCATAACATATACTCTGAAATCCTTGAGGTCTTTGACCAAAGCATAAGCCTTCTTTCGATGATATCATATCTCATTTTTGCATCCTTCAATGCTCTGCTGAAAAAGGAAATAGGTTGCTCTAACCCCTTTGTATTTTTCTGCAGAAAAACAACATCCAATGTGTGAAATGAGGCAAAGGAAAATATCAGAAACTCCTTGGAATAGTCAGGGTTGATGAGCACAGGTGCTTCAGTTAAGGCATTTTTTATCTGATCAAAATATTCTCGAGCCTCAGTAGTCCATTTTACCTCATTCCCTTTCCTAAGCATGGATGTAATGTACTTCACTAATTCAACGAAGTTAGAGATGAACCTTCTTAGAAAATTGATTTTCCCCAAGAAAGACTGAACTTCTTTCTTGGATCTAGGAAAGGATAAGGCCTAGATGGCCTCTACTCTTCTTGGGTCAATTCTTTCCCCTTTTTTGATACAATGTGCCCCAATAACTTACCTTCCTTCATAGAAAACAAAGACTTATTAGGATCGAGAGAGAGACCAAAATTAATGCACTTCAGGAAGACCTTTTTCAAATGATGATAATGCTCTTTATTATATTTTGAGAACACTGTAATGTCATCTAGATAGATGACTACAAAATTGTCCTTCTCCCCAATGAAGGCAATGTCCATTGCTCGTTGAAATATTGCTCTTGCATTCATCAATACAAAGGGAATTTTATCATACATGAATGTTCCCCAAGGAGTAGTAAAGGTTTTCTTCTCCCTATCTTCAGGAAAGACATAGATATGATTGTAGCCAAAAAATCCATCAATCATGGACATCCTAGATGAACCAATGACTCTTTGCAAAATGTGCTCCATCTTTGGAAAGGGGTAATTATCTTTCTTGGAGCTTCTATTCAAATTCATGAAATCAACACATAGTCTAATTTCCCCATTTTTCTTCCTCACAGGGACCAAGTTAGCCACCCACTCAGAGTATCTCAAAGGAATGATGATTTTGGCATCTAACAACTTCTTCACTTCTTTTTCCATAATAGGAAGCAACATGGGACTTATCTGTCTGAGTTTTTGCCTAAAATGCTTGGTTTCCTCTTTCAAAGGGATCTTATGTTCAATGATGTTTGTGACATATGTTCTTAAATCTTTATATTTCCAGGAAACCACGTCAACAAACTCCTTTAAAATTTTAACATACTCATCCCTTTGTTCCTTTGACAAGCTGCTAAACAAATTAACATACTTTGGATCCTCCTCTGTACCTAAATTGCATTCAGTCACCTCAACAATTTTAGTTGAACCTTTAACATTTACAACAACATCATTTTTATCAAACAATCTCTCCAAGGGGACTAGTCCTTTTGCAATATGATTACTGGGAAACTAAACAATATGATGGTCAACAATTTTATTCAGAAAAATATCAGCATGAGGTATTTTTTCAGTATCATGATCTTGATCAATATGTAAGGCAGAAAACTCATCCACAGTCTCAACAAATATTTTTATCTCAAGATCATCCTCAAAAACCTTCCAATGTTTGACATTGTCAAGTATAGAGGGTCTATACTTCACTTCCACATCATATTTGAGTTTAGGGGGCAAAGGAATTCTAAAATTACTTTCCGAAATAGCCAAGGAATCTTCCATAATGTTCTCCTCGCTTGGAACAAATGAGATATTAAAAGCTAAGAAGAAACTATCAACAAGATCCCAAACTTCATTTCTGTAATTCCTTAACCTGGGGTGTTTAGCTTGATACATATTTTTAACTTGACGAACAATTAATTCAGCATCTCCAAACACTGCTAGATCTTCAATCCTCATGTCTTTAGCATCCCTTAAACCCAAAACAAGAGCCTCATATTCTGCCACATTTTTTGTAGTTTCAAATTCAAGCTTGTAGGACAAAGATATGATATCTTGGGTAGGAGAAATAAAGACTACCCTAGCACCAACACCCTCTTTAGAAGAGGCCCCATCAAAAAAAATCTTCCACATAGAGGTATTAGTAGGAGGATCTTCACAAGAGGTGATGGAATTCTTTCTAATTTCAATAGATGGTTGAGGAGCATCAATGAGCTGCAACATACTGGATCCTAAACCAATATCAAGTGAAAAAATAGGGTGGTTGGTAGGATTTGCTTCATCACTAATGATGTAGGCTAATTTTTCCTCCCTATAAAGCATTTTATGTTCTCCCCCAAACACAGGAATGGTGGCATATGAAAGGTCCATATGAAAAATTTCCCCTAGTCTTTTGATCCAAGATCTTGACAAGAGCATCCCAAACTTAGGGGGGACATCAACCACCACAATATCCATGACCACACTTTTCATTGGAAATTGGAACAGGGTAACAACTAGGCCTTTAATAACCCCAAGACACTTCACCTTCCTAGAATCAAATGAGTATAGGTCATGGTAGGTTTTTGAAATTTCCAACCCAAGCTCATCCATGACAGTTTTAGGCATGAGGTTATGAGATGCCTCTGAGCCCATCAAGAAGTTGTGCAATACCTTATCATGAATGTTTAATGATGTGTAGAAAGCGGGGGAAGAGTCATCTCTATCCTCTACCAAAGGTCCCAGGATGGAAGCTGGCTTTTCATCCTGAAGGTTGACTGAATCTGTGGAATTAGAGGAAGGCTCGAGCTGCAACATTTTAGAAAGATATCTTTTGGATTCCTCATTCTTAATCAGCTCCGAAAAAGGTACATGGATTTTAATTTTTTGAATCTCACTCTTAAAGCTAAAAGAGGATGGAGATTTCAGAATCTCCTTAACTTCTAGGGTAGCTCTCTTAGCCAATTTATGTGGGTTTTGTGCATCTTTTCCTTTTCTACTAGCTACCATGGCCTTAGCATAATTTTCTGTTTTAGTGGGCTGATCAAAAGTGTTAGTATTCCCATCTTTCGTTTTTGACCTTAGGTTGTATTTACATGGATTTCCATTTGTTTTTTCCCCTTTACTCAATTCATTTAAATGAATATCCATGAGAGACTCTTCATATGCAGATTGGGTTAAATGAGGAGATGAAGAGGTGTCACCAAGACAATGAATTTCAGGATCAATTTCTTCATCCTCTCCTTCTTCATCAACAACAAGGTTATTTTGGAGAGGATTTTGGATTTTTTGATCACCCCTATCCCTATTTCTTTGATATATTTGGAGGACTTGAGGGGCATTATTTGGTCTTCTGAAATTACCTCTATTATCAACATTATGTGTGTTCCTATAGTTTTGTTTTCCTTCAAGTTTCAACTTCTCCATTTCAGCAGAAAGTGATTTTACCAATTTTGTAAGCTCATCAACTTAAGGGTGGACAACAGGGGATTCTAAGGTTGAATCTTCCACCCTACCTTTCCTTCTGTCTCTATCATATTTTCCCCTAAGCTTGTCAACTGCCAATATGTTAGATTCTACTTCCAAAGTTGCATCTTGCATATGATCTAGAGAGGTAGATCTTCTTTCTCTCAACATGAGGAAAACATCAGGGTCAAAAGCACTAGAATAGGTAATCTTGGCAGAGGTTTTTGTAGGATTTATTTCACTGGGAATCTTGTTGTACATTCTATTAAATATTTTTGACAAATCTGAAACAGATTCCCCCTCTTTCCTCTTAAGTGACCCAAATTATGTAATATAATAAAGGAAATCCTTTGTATCCCCACAATGCCTCAAGAAAGCATCATCCAAAGCTTCAATCCCAGAAATAGATCCAGGATTCAAACCCCTAAACCATTTTCTAGCCTCACCATCAAGGATCTACACAAATGCCCTCATCCATATATCTTCATTCTCAATGTTAAGATTGTTTGCATAACTATAAAAAGATGCAAGGTGTTCTTCTATAGTTATGTCTTCATCCCCTGTGAACTTGGGCATGTACTTAAGGTAGTCTCCAACCGGGAGAGCATTCATAGGCTGAGGTAAAATAAGAGGGGCATACCTAGCAGCCACTATAGAATACATCCTATTTCTAGGAATATTATCACCTACCATTGGGTTGTGAACTGTAGGAGAACAAGGGGGAGATGGAGTTTTGATAGATACAAATGTAGCTTGAATTTTTGGAGAAAGAGGAAGCTTGGATGGAAAGGTTTCAGTGTCTAAAGGAAGAGTTTGAGTCTTGGGGGAAGATGGTATAGGGTCCAAGGGAAAATAGGTTTCCTCTTCTCGAGTCACAAGAACTTTGATAGGAGGAGGAGTAGGAAGGCCCAAAGTAGGAAAATCTTCAAGATTCTCAAGTCTGAACCAACTTACAACATCGGGAGAAGAAAGGGTTTAAAAATTTTCTTCTTTGAATTTGGGGCTAAAAGAAGAGTATTCAATAGGAACATTTTCAAAATCCAAACTTTTAGAAACTTCAGTAGAAGGTAAAAGAGGAGAATTGGATATGGCTACTGGAGTTTTAAAAGTAGAATCATGTAAATGACCAGAAGCACCTGGTAAAATAGCTGAAACGTCTTCTTGGGAAGCCTTTCCTTTCTTGATAATCTTCTCTGGGTCATATTCGGGTGTTGCCAGAGGTAGATGTGGAGTAGACCTCGTTTGTCTGCCTTTGGGAGCCACAATTGAAATACTGGAGTCGCCAGGTACAAGATGCAATCTTTAATGTACTGAATTCTAATGCACCTTCAGAATCAATATTGCTTTGTCGTTTAATCCCAGGGAAATGTATTCAATTCCTTCCTCGACAATGGCGTCAGTAATGCTAGCACCGAGAATAACCCTCATATTTCAAGAGGATAATCCCAATATGTTGGATCATGTTGTTATTGATGCCAATGGTTTGATTGATTGATGTCATTTATTGATGTCAAGTGATTGATTGATGTCAAAGGATTGATTGATTGATGATTGATGTAATATAATATGTATTGTCCTTGATGAGAATGCATAGATGAAGATGGATCAATG